>CACRXK020003056.1:0-38576 GCA_902702795.2 Paramuricea clavata | reverse complement strand
TTTGTTTTCCTTTATTTTGACTTATAAAAATAAGGCACAAAGTATTAGAGTCTCGTATTGTTTTGGGCCTTCACTCTTCAGCCTTCCGTACCCTCAAATATCTACCAACCAAAATTTAAAAATTCGACGACTGTAACATTCTATAATATTCATTTCATTATAAATAAGGATGTACAATCTACGCATGCTCGGTTAATTTTTAATTAATTTTTTTAAAATTAATTTTAATTAGTGGCTTCAGGTCTCATACGGAAATACACTGGGTATATACGAGGTTGGTCTATAGTTTTCAGGAAAACGAAATATTTTTACGGCGTGCTAAGGAAGTGTTGATTTGCTTTCTTGTTTACTACACTTATCGCTATTACTCCAATATTGAACATGTATCTTTGTCTAATCAGTATCAACGAACTGTTTACAGCAAATAAAACCATGAATACTTTCAAACGTATCAAAAGCAACTTTACACGACTCCCAATAAAATTCTAACTTGTTTATATTAAAATTCTTACAATATAATTATAGGTTTCAGACACTGTCACTGACCTTCAATTCCATTATAATACACTATCGTATAAAGAGCTAAGAACTTCATTTTTGAATTAAATTAATATTAAAATATCTCTATACTTTCTACACTGTAACGGAACACTTTAAGATCCAGACACACCGGACGCGATTCGACAACGCGACTCGATTTGTTAGTGTTTGAAAGTTAATAAAACAGCCAATGGCAATGAAAGCAAATTTGAAAAGATATGTAGACCAAATATCTCAAAATGTTATAGCTCTTCTAAATATTTAGAACATTTAAACTATAGGATCAAAGTTATCGGTCATGCAGTGAAAATCGAAAAATCGCGTCCGGTGTGTTTGGACCTTATGACTATTATAATAGATAATAAATGCGGTTTGAGATTAGCACTGTCAGTGTCATTCATCTTAAGTGCGTAAGAGTGCTTTACATTATAATGTACACAGCCAGGCGGCTGGTTGTTCAATTAACGAAACTTTACAACAATCTTCCTATAATAGCTTAATTGTTATAATAATCATGGAGATATTTTCCCAGAAGTCTTGTCTGGACCAATAGAAGTATTATGTTCAAACGTTTTGAAATAAACGGATTTGATTAAAATTTTTGCCAAATTACATTCTGGTTGCATTTTGGACTATTTTCTTAAATATTATTTGCTTTGGAATTTGCCCAACTTCATTTGTTTTCGCCCAATTGCCCCCCCCCGCCCCACCCCCTCCCCCAATTGCCCCATGGCCCCCCATTTGGTATATAGATTTGCATTTGTCATAATAATGTCATGCAGGCCTTTAGCTGTGAAATGATACCTTCTTTAAGGTCCATACAGACGGAACGCGACGCGAATTTTCAGTTTTTAAAAAGCAATTAAACTGACCGTCAACGGATAAAAATTTTACAAGATATGCAGATTAAATAACTAAAATTGCTTAAGTGGTTCCGAATATTTGAAAAACATAGAAAATATTGAAGTTAAATGTCATTGAAAATTGGAAATTCGCGTCGTGTTGCCAAATCGCGTCCGCTCTGTATGCATGGACCTTAAAGTGGAAGAGGTTATTTCGCTGGCCTCAGAGTGACAAAACGTAACAAAGCAATGGTTTTACTAACACTAAGTCTATTCCAAACACCAACTCTAATCCTAACCCTAACCTAACCCTACTCCTAGTTTATTTCTAAACCATCTTGAAGAAAAAAGTTTTGACGAAATGTCATCTGAGGTCAGCGAAATAACTTCTTCCGCTTTTTAAGGGACCAGTCATTATTTATGGCGGGGGGTGGCACCGAAGAGAAATGTTTTTCGTGGCAAAAATTTTGCTGACCCAACCATTAAAATGTAAAAAATTTGGTTACCCAACCTCAAATATCAATTACAAAATAATTACCCACCCCTGGCCAGAAACGTTACAAAAAGACACCATTCAGTTGTCACACATGTCCTTTACCACTTCTGTGACACGAGTTTGATAACGGCTTGTGAAATTTTCTGCAGTCTAAAGTTTCATGTTGTCTGCACATGTAGTTTCTTTGGAGACACCATTTGTTTTGTCAAAATGATCAAGATAGCGACTCTGATTGATTCACATATTGTATTGCCAAATGGTGAGTCATGTTTTTGAAATGACAATAAATTTTTATTACCCAACCCTTGAGTTGTTTTGTTTTTCATTTACCCAACCTTTTTCTTTTCGGTGCCACCCCCCACCATAAATAATGACCGGTCCCTAAGTTTGCATGCATGCAGGGACGCCGGAACGATAAAAAGGCAAGGGGGCAAACGCACACCAAAGGGCACCTCTATAGACCCCGGTGAAGATATAAACCTACAATTATGTGTTGACTTGCCAATGAAAGCAAACGCACTTATTCAGGACACATTCAAGATCACACCTCATGATTTTGCCCAAAAAGCATCACTGGAAATGTGATTTATCAGGTAGTATTTTATAACTAAAAGGGCACTTCTGCCCCCTTGCCCCTCTTAGCAAAAGGCAAGAGGGGCAGCTGCCCCTCCTGCCCCCTCCCCCCCCCCAGTTCCAGCGTCCCTGCATGCATGCACCATTGCAACGAAAATTTGGCAAATACACCCGATTGACAAATACACCCTATTGAAATTGCATTTTACCACGATTGGGAATTGAGTGCAAAACTGTTGTTTCAGTATTGAAATTATTTTCATTTTGGATTCAAATTTTAACAGTTGAATAAATATCTCCTAACATACGCTATACGGGTCATTTATTTATAAGTCTTGGTACAAATTTAAAGATGGTTTAACTCGCGACTTATCAACAAAATTTCGTGGGTAAACATTTCACGAAAAAGGAAGCTTGCAGAAAACTTTGTTGCTGCATGCATGATGAACTTTCTTGCTTATAGATCGAAAGCTTTTTCGAAAGCAATAAACGTGGTGTTGCCATCGAACAAATCAATTATATTGGTCGCCATCCAAACCGACAAAGAATGAACTGTGTATATAGAATTGAATCCAATTATATTTCCAAGTACTGTTTTGGTGATTAACATTGTTCTTTGTATAAAGTCAGTTTTATTAACATATTATCGTGTTTTCTCAGGAAGTAAAATGCGAAACTACAAAGACAAGGAACTCGTGGTTTAACAAGCATATAACTGGCTATCGCTTTCACTGCATCAGTTTCCACAATCAGCAGCAGAATGTCGTGGCTAGTTTATCGCTGGTTACTCTTGTATGGTTTAACATTATTTGTGTTCAAAGGTAGGTATTTTATAGTAATATAGCAAACACAATGTTGAAATCGAGGTTAAAAGGTATTTTTAATATTACTTTATTGGATTCACCCAATTATAATAATAGACAACCGGTTTTCTTTACTTTTAGTACGATCGCGATAATTTATTTGAATGAGTTAGTTTTGGCCATTGGGTTGTTGGGAAGTGTTGCTCTTTGTTTTTTTAAACCTATCCAGTTTATAAAGACATAATCATGATTCTGGAGCTCTACTTTGAGTTTTCAGAATTGATAAATCAAGCACTTGTCTTTGCGCAGTATAATCGAACAATGTTTGAAGACTATTTCCATGAAAGGTTACATTTTCCTCCACGAAATTGGCCATGCATGGAGTTATCTATATTTCCGTTGTTGCCTTTCGTCTATCTCAGAAATCCGTATAGCTATAAGTAAATCTCCGACATTTCAAGCGAAGCCAATTATGAAAGTTAACTGAATGCTAGGGTCTCTTACTTGTTCATTGCTTTAATTAACTGCCTCGTCCCCAGGGGCTAATTACAAAATTTCATGCGAGTCACATATGAAAGGTTTGCATGAAGTAGTGCAACTATAATGTGACGCACTACTTCATGTAAACCTTTTGTGACTCGTATGTGATCTAATTTGATCTAATATGAATGCCCATGCCCTAGTTATGATGCCGCTGTACATGAATTTGTACAAGCAAATATATACAGCACGAGAGAGCATGGTGTATAAGATACAAATTTCGGTCAATGCCAATGGCGAAAGGTTGCATATAATATATTGCAAGAACGCGAATGCTGTATATAGATATAGCTTGCAAAACGCAAGGATTTAATTGAACAGTCGTGTTTTGAAGCAATGTTTCAAAAATAATTTATCTTAATTGAGAGAATGGAAGAGAAGATCATGCAAATCAGGAAAATTTTGTATATGTGCGGGAATGACATCCTCATTGAATTTTCTTCATTCTCTACTATAATATAGAAGTTCCATCTTGAAACATAATATTTAAGTAGAGCAATAGGACAGACACACTATTCAACAACAATATTTCAAATTTATTGCAAATTCCTCATGAGACTAATAAATTCAATATATAATTTGTATGTAATAAAATTTATTTAATAATAATAAAATTAATAAATAATAATAATAATAATAATCTGCAAGGTCATGCAAACCAAACCTTACCCTACACATTAATGAAATCAAACTTGAACTCAACTACCGAGCTGTTGGCTTTTGGTCATTAAACCAATGCTCCAAGCTGGCTTGAAAGATAAATTAGACGGTGTCAAAACGCAAATGCACAAGTATCAGTATGCTACACTGTAAATTTCAAGGAGTTAAATTAACTCCAAAAGTGTTATTCTGTCACCAAAAACGACGACAAAACAACACTTTTAGAGATGATTTAACTGCTTGAAATTTACAATGTACATAGACGTACGCAATTTAGAGTGTTAGTCATTGGCTGCAAGTTTTATGTTCAGTGTTATGTTATATTTGGCAGCAAGGACATCAGCAACCCCATATGGTGACCACAAGCTGTTTTAGTAATCTAGTTTTGTGGCGTCTCGCATGCTACACGAGACTCTGTTATGGGTGAGCGGGGATTAAAAAATTCATAACTACATGGTAAAATTTGAGAATATTAATCTGTGAGAATATTAATCTAAAACTAAAATGTCCCTAAAAATAAATTGGCACAATAATTCTTTGTCCTAACATCCTAATGCAATAATCCATAATCTGTTTTCTATACCTTGTAAATAATTACTCAAGGTTGACAATTATTTTTGAGTCGAAATATCATCTTGAATTTTCAACAATATCCTGGATTTTCAAGATCATACCATTTGTCGTATGTACTGTGATGTAAAAGCATGTTAAATAGGTTATCGAGTTCTTATTTTTTTGTTTGCAGGTTGTCAAAGTCTTTTTCTCAGGCATACTCAGTCTGGAAAGTGTATTGCAGCAGGAAGTCAGATCTCGGATGGTAATAAGTCAAGAAGTTACTGGGCTGAAATGGTTAACAACTGCTTAAATGTTAGTGCACAGTTCCGTTATCTCGATACAGAAAGGTTACAAAATATCAAGACTGGAGGGACATTAGCGTCTAACACTAACACTAAGAAGAAAATGAAATTCCTAAATCGCTTATTCATACATTACGGCAAAAATAAACAGGGAAAAAAGTTTCAAAGCAGTAGTGCTCATCATTTGAAACAAACAGATGCTGGATCTTTATTTCTTTACGAAGTGAAATTTTGTGTTCAACCTAATAGAAGTTATGTTGATCTGAAAAAAGATGGATGTAGTAACGTAAAACAAAACTTTACTTTTGGTAAGTGAATATTCAGTACTTCCATTTTCAAATACTTTAATTTTTAAAATACAGGCTTTGTAAAATCTTTCTCAATGAGCTTAACCTAATAACCTTACTAACACCATCTCGAAGACCTGCAGTTTTGTAAAAATTGTAAATATTTACAAATTATTAAATGTATTAATTACTAGTTAACTTTGCGTTCATCTTTCATATCATTTCAATCTTACCCTTTTACGTTTGCAAATATTGTAACTTTTGTAACTACTATATATGCATGGTTAAATGCGTCAGTGTACCGTACACTGTAAAAACATATTAGTTAAAATAACCAGTTTTAACAGAGTTGTTACAGGGGACATTTCAAGGTCTAGAACATACTTTTTTGTGTAATGTTGGGAACGCACCAATTAGGGGACTAACTTTTTTTTGGGGGGGGGGTGATTTTGAAAAATTTAATTCTTGCAAGGCTATTCTGAACAAAAAAAATACCTGCACTAACACACTGGGGGGAAAATATCCTGCCCCATTATTTGGTGAGGGAAAAACATATTGCAAAACAGCATGGTTGCAGGGATCGATTTGACCAGTTCCAGAAGATCAGCTGGTTTGATTTTTCTGGATTAGTGTACGGTTAATTTCTTGTTGGAAAACTCCTCAATATAGCTTATCTGAGCTTCAAGAAATCCAAAATTTTCTGGGGAGGCATGCCTCCAGACCCCTCTAGAGGCTCGCACCTTCGTCGAATCGGTTGTCTCAGAATCCTAGTTATGGCCTGATCTGCTGCCCTATGACGCATACTTATTAGTTAAACCATACATATATGCTGCAGGTAGCTGCAGTGATACAGACTTGTCAACTGGAACTTCACCAGGTCCCTTACTAAATCCCTACACATCCTTAAAAGAGCCCCTGAACCAAATGTTATACTTCATAGCAATATGTATTATTAAAAGCAATGCATGAAGCTAGAAAACTCGACGTTAACTATAATTAAAGAATCTAAATAGTGTAAGCTATTTTTTAAAAAATTCTGCGAAAGAGAGAGTGGAAAATAATCGTACATGGTGATGGGATGGGAAAAACAATTTTGCACATAACGACCCCAGAAGAAAAATTCCCTGCCAGCAGTAAATCCCCCCCCCCCCACTCAAGAATTAAATGGTCGGCCCCTTAATAACAGCAGTGCTGTATTCTGTAAGCAACTTCGTTGCAAGTTGCGATATTCCAAGTATAATCGTTACTTTTTTAAGTGACAGTAGTAACTAGTTACGTTTTGAAAAGAGGTAACTGCATAACAGTGTAACTATATAACTAGTTCATATATAGTATGTGGTCGGTAAACATGTGGTCGATAAACCCATTGACTGTACAATAACTTCCCTCCCTTTTGTCGGCTTCCAGTCGGATTATCCTATTTTTTACAGTAATTTACTTATTAAAACCTGCATATGTAACTTTAAACAAGTTACAAAAAATTGAAAGTAACTTTGTAACCAGTCGAAAAAATCGTGAAGTAACCTTGTAACGGTAACTATTAAAATAATAGTTACATTTTTGTAACTTTTACCGGTAACTAGTTCTTTTAACGAGGATGTAACTGTAACTATAGAGTATAGTTCCAAAAACAGCATTGAATAACAGTTAACCAAGGTCGCGAGATTGTCATCTCTCATCCTCGTTTGATCTGGGCGTATGTAAATTCATACTAGCTAAAACATGAGAAGTCGATCTTTATCTGATATACAAAAACGAGGCGAAGGCTCGAGTTTGTATATCAGATAATAATCGGATCCGTCATAATTGAACTTATAGATTGAATTCTAAAAACCTACTGCTCTCTGTGAGTCAGAATTAAAGTTTGCATCTACAAGTCTGCAGACATCCTTTTTACTTAAGAACTGACAAAGAACTTCAATCTTGGCCAAAAGCTTGTAGAAGGACTAAAGGCGGTTTTCCAGTCCTCGCACGAAGCTCCTCGCAGCTCGCTGCGAGTGCTTGCATCTAATTAAAATTAACTGTTTAGCATTGTGATTGGATGAAAGTGCTCATGCATCACTCGCAGCGAGCTGCGAGGAGCTTCGTGTGAGGACTGGAAAACCGCCTTAAGGGACCGTTCACTAATTAAGGACCAGGGGGCTGGAGAAAAGTTAGGGGGTTGCCAAAACAGTTTATGGTTAGAAGGGGTGGGGCTTTTAAAGTGTTTTCAGCATGAAAGGGGGGGGGGGTTGCCAAAATTATTTGTGGTAATTATTAATATTTTAGGATGACAAGTTTCAAATATTAACCCTTCACAACCAAAACCATATGATGAAATGGTTTGCAATTTTAACACTTTTAAAGCTTTTGTTATGTTTGTGGTGAAGAAATTGGAAGCGTTGCTTATGTTGGTGGAAAAATTTTGAATATGCTTATGTTAGTCCAGAAAATTTTTTAGACTATGCTTATGTTCGTCGGGAAAATTTTTTGACCTCCCCGTCCCGTTGACAACATTTTTTTGAAAAATTTGTAGAACTTGGTGAAAATAAATAGGGGGGCAGTGAAAAAAATTATCGGTCAGAAGGGGGGGGGGTCATGAAAAAATTAACACCTTAATGGGGTAAGTCATGGAAAACTTGCACCGTTTCTGCTCTTTTTCCTCAAGCCCCCCCCCCCCTGACGTATAATTAATGAACGGTCCCTAAACGTTTGCAGTACTTTCTCCCTAAAATTTATTTTTTATTAAATTTTATAACTATAACGTGAAACATTTTATAACTATAACATTCGCATCCGATATTTATCTGATATACAAACTCTCGCCTTCTGCTCGAGTTTGTATATCAGATAAAGATCGGCTGCCTATGTCAGTTTAACTAGTACATAAAACATTATTTATATAATGACTGGAAAGGGGAGGAGGTGAATATATAAGGAGAACAACGTCTGTCGTCGTGCGGTGTTTAGCTAATGTTGTAGGTAAGCTACATTTTGGAGGCGTACACCTATTTGGAGAACACAACTTGATATTTCCCTGAATTAAGGTGATGACGACTAACACCTGTATTCTAAAATGTCACTCACACTGAAACTGAGCTTTCTTTGAGTGTCAGTGCTGTTTTTGAATAGCGGGTGAGTATTCACATAGTAATGTACGAGGCACTTACCCCTCCAGCTATTCAAAAACAGCACTGACACTCAAGAAGTTTGAGATTGAGTAAGCTTTTAGAATACAAGCGCAAGTGTTGACATACTTCAAGACCCTATATATGTTTAAATCTCTCCAACCATATTTATGTCATATTTATTGTTTACAGAAGTAGTAATCTTCATTTTTAGGATCAGTGACACAGTACGGCACCAAA
This sequence comes from Paramuricea clavata, assembly GCA_902702795.2. Lineage (NCBI taxonomy): Eukaryota > Metazoa > Cnidaria > Anthozoa > Malacalcyonacea > Plexauridae > Paramuricea > Paramuricea clavata. Next base: position 29,631 of record CACRXK020003056.1, on the reverse strand, counting down.
ATGAAAGATGTTCATTGTTCCCCCAAACAATATATGATGGTCAAGAGAGCTGATTATGGAGATTTTAATAAAACAGGTTTCTTTAATGACGAAAATATTGGCACAACATGCAGCAACTTGACCAATTGTCAGGTAAAATCTCATTGTGATGGAAAGAGATCTTGTGAACTTACCATGGACAATAATTTATTACCATCAGATTTTTGTCCTGATACTTCAAAAGAAATTTACACAGAGTACACTTGTGTTGATAACAGTAGCTCAACCATTATAACTGCAGGTGAATAATATAATATATATTCATATTAAATCCAATTGTTACTATGTCATTCAAAACATTTGCATATTGTATGTTCTAAGTTTTTTCATTGCTATTTTATACTGTAAAGGCCAATGTTGCTCCTGTCCCCAGGCGTAAAAAAAATACCTGTGGTTCTGGTTTCATATCGTGAAAAAATTAGGGTCGGTAGGTCGGAAATAATTTTTTTTTTTGAATATTTTTTTTCATGGTTTTGGCGGTTTTTTGCTGGGCGATTTGCAATAGAGTCCCGACAACAAAATTAACTAGAGATGCGCATTTCCTATGGACGAATTTAGGCAAGTTGGTTCAATAATTAGTGTGACAACAGACACCATTTTGGCACGCTGTGTGAGCAGCCCGCAACCACCTGGAGAAAATAGGTCGCACAGTCAATCGCGGTGAAAAAATAATAGGGTCGGCAGAAAAAAATAGGGTCGGTCAGGAACCGAACCACAGGTATTATTTTTTACGCCTGAGCAACAGTTCTGAAAACCAGGTTATGTAGGTTAAAAATTAAAACTGCCCCCAAAATCTGGTAGGTGGTCTCAAATGTATTCAAAATCCTATTTGTTAGATTTTTTATCAAGTTTTTCCAACCCTGGCACCCAGAGGGTTATGGAGATTTTAATAAAACAGGTTTCTTTAATGACAAAAATATTGACACAACATGCAGTAAGTTAACCAATTGCCAGGTAAAATCTCATTGTGGTGGAAAGAGATCTTGTGAACTGACCATGGACAATAATTTATTATCATCAGAATATTGTCTTGAAACTTCAAAACAAATTTACACCGAGTACACTTGTGTTGATAGCGATAAGCCAACCATTATAACTGCAGGTAAAGTGGAGATTCTGAAATAAGTATAATTTAACTGTTGAAGCAGCCAGGGTGCATTCTAGACTATATAGTAAAAACCGCTACGGTATAACTTAATGAATTGCAATATATACAGTGCGTCTTTGAACAATTTTGTAGTTCGTAATCATGCATAATCACAACTATATGGAGAGTATATATAGTAATAGAAAATAATAGAAAGGCCGTTGAACCCTGAGTCTAACATCGTCCAATATTGTCAATCCTGCAATGTCGATTCATCAATATACAGGATAGTGTTGGTTGAAAATTTTTAGCATACAATCCCATTTAATTTTCCGGTTCGAATTTTCCCCACATCCCATTTCCCATAGATCGTACCGCAGTCACATGAGCTGTGAAATTTAAAGAAAATTGCAAAGGGAGTAGTAATTTTTAAAACACAATACTGTATTCAATTGCTCTCTAAAGAACTAGTTTTGGCATACATTTATGCCCTGTTGTAGGTCCAACATGTAGGTCCAACATTGTTGTGCAACATTGTTTGATAGATGTTGAATCTGGTATATATAGCTTTCTAGCAATTTTAAATGTATGCATACATAGTAGTAATACAATAATAAGGAGTTTAAACCTGGAGGACGTCGAAGTTAGGATGGTGGCCAAACAAACCCATTGGAGTATATCAGTGTTTGTAATATTAGATTGCTGTTTTTAGGGTATTTAATCCAAGTGAGTATATATATATATACACTTTAGGACCTGACCAGCAGGAACGGCCCTGCGATTCTGGTACAAGGCTCTAGCCATTGCTGAGCTACAGACGCCAGCTGTTGAGCTGTAACCGTAAGTTCATGTATATATAGGTAATCGGGTGTGCCGGTTGTGATTTATGTTTGCCTTGTTAACGATTGTGCAAATTAGCCTTTACCAGGAATGATCAGGCTTTGTCCGCCATTTTTGGGTAGCCAAACCGCACGGAAACAGTGAACAAGAGGTAACAAGCAAAGGAATGAAAATAATGAATCTATTGTTCATTAGTAGCTACTCTTTACTTCACTAAATCTCTCTTTCGCTTGTTCTCATCATCTATTGCTGCCCGGTTTGCCACCCGAAAATAGCGGACGTTGGTCGCATGGCGCGAGAAAGGACAATTTAACACCTGGTCGTTTCGAATAATAAAATCTACTCTTTCTTTTAAAATTTCTGTTTCAGCACCTAAGATAAGATTATGGAGATCATATGAAGGTTACATCCAAATATATGATGGTTCAAGATGGAGATTTGTTAAGGACAAGAATTGGGATAAAAATCGTCAGAAAATGCTGTGCCAGCACTTGGGATTTAACAAGACGGACGCGAAAGATATTCCAGGAATTGGTCAGTTTCCGAGTGGATCTGAGATTGCAACTGGAGACTTGATATGTTATAACACACAAGTCAGTGGAACATCCTGTTGTACCCATCTTGTTCTTTCTACAACCACTTCAAGTGTTAACATTTCACGAGTCACATGTGAGTACGATCAAGGCGTATAATAAAACACAGCGCCCTGCATATACGGTTTACGAGTAACACGGATAAAATCAGCTAAAATTAACAATGGTTGAGAATTGAGATCCAACTTACCCTGAAGATAATTATAACGTTTTTAATGTTTATATAATGAAAAAACGCAACGTTTATTTAATTTTGCAAAGCTTTCGTAAGGTATAAGTTTTCATGGATCTTTATCCTCTACAAACATACAAAGAACTAAATATTATCATAGTTTATTATGTTTCCCACGATAATGCATTCAACATATAGAGTTTATCGCTTCCCTGCATATATTAAACCACCATCGGCAAACTGTTTGTCACGTTGAACTCGGTTTTCTGTGCTGCCGAGTACTACAAGACCAGTCAAAGCCTTTATGGCATAATTATGGCTTATGTGCACGGTTGTTTGCATATAGCCGCTTTATTGTTTTAATCAATTTTTAATGATTAACAAGAAAAATTATTAATTAAGAACTATTATATAGCATTTAGCACAGAAAAGGTGGGGGTATTACTAACGTCACAAGTCTCCTTGGGATAAAGGAGACACACCCCACCCCAACCTGACAAACCGTTTGCAGATGATCGTGAAAAATATCTGCATATACTGATACCACATGTTACGAAAACCTCAATCTATGTCAGTTTCACTGCACATGCTATTGTCAGTCAAAAGCAATGAACTTGCACTGGTCTACATAATAACAGTACTATCAATTATCTACGTACTTTACTATATAGAAGCCCCCACTGAAATAAACATCATCAGCTGAAATGTGAACCTTACACCTGTGTCATGCAGTTTAATATCCAACCGATGACGAATACGTGTCGCCAGAGGCGATAAAATACCGTATTATACCAGTTTCTAGCGAAATAAATATCATCAGCTGAAATGTAAACTTTACTCCTGTGTCAGTTCAACGTCCAGCGATGACGAATAAGTAAGATTTTTATCTTACCTAGGTAATCACCAGTTTCGGGCGAAATAAACATGCATGATCAGCTAAAATGTGAACCTTACCCCTGTTTCAGTTCAACATCCAGCCGGCAATGACGTTTGCGACTAAAAACAAAACGTTTGTTGTACACCCTTTTATTAACAAACTGGATAAATTAAATTTAGAACCATGAATTGAGGTTATATATATGATAGTCCGGAATGACTGTTGGTGATGAATGAACGTTGGCCGATGCAAGCTGTTTCAACGTAGAAACCTGTATCCGAGATACAGGATTCCCTGAAACACTTTTTAAGCATATTACGTAGCATGCACATTATGTCTAACTATATTTACGAAGATATAAGGTACTGCATGGTCGATCTTTTTTTCCCTCATCACATATATTTGCCATTATATGCATGGCATTGCAATAGGTGCTGATTTTCTTTCTCTATTTTCATTGTAGGTAAGGTATGTGATAGACCGATACTGAAAAACGTTCCCACCTTCCCTGCAAGATTTTCGGCCGATGGTTGGTGTGCTTCAGGTTCTACACCTCATCTTTTGATCGACCTTCAAAAAGAATATCACATAACACGGGTTGTGGTAATGGGAAATAGAGATCAGACGAAGTGGAGTGGGTCATACTTAATGACGTACAGTCATAATGAAACTTATGAAAATAGCCAAAAGGTATTTATGACGGTCATGATAGAGTGGATCAACAAAGCGAGCAGGTTTCATTCAACTAAAGTATTTTGATGGAGAGAAAATCAACATACCAATTTCACTAGAATGTTGGATTATATTAACATATCTAAATTAAGGTGTTTGAACTTTCATAGCCACTAGCAATATTGTTTACATATATGGATAATATATAATCATAGACCTATAGTCACTATATAGGGTAATTAATGGTCATTCATCTGTTCTCGCTTGATATCACCGAGCTTTTGCTTAAATCAACCACTGACAAGTTCAGTAACGTATATCCAAATCTCTTTCGCGACATTAATAAGATAAATTAAAGTATATTGTTTCATATAGGAAACAATATTTCACCACAAAAGGCGCAATATAAATTACTGATCATGAAGGGGGGGGGGGACGAAGGAAGTCAGCTAAACAAATTCTTACAAGGCAATACAATTTAAAATTAATATGCAAAATTGCTATGTTTCATTTTGATGGTGGCCTTGGAATACATGAATTTGATTTTAGACAAATGTATGAAATTTTTTTGAATTGGAAATATTTTCTATTTAGATAACAGGAAACAAGAACGGTTACCAAGCATCGACTACGCATGTTGATATTTTTAATGTGAGATTTATAAAGATACAATCAAGTGAAAGTCAGAACTTTTGTCTCAGAATAGAACTGTGTGGAGAAGGTATACCTTTATATACTCAGTGATGTTAGTTTGTTTACAGGAATTTGCTAGAAATGTTGTGTTGAAAAAGCGTATTTTCCCATATAATATATTTATTTTTTGGACATAGTTTTGTTTATTGCAAATATGAGCGAGTACTTGATCATGCAGAACCGATATTCTCGCCTAGTGCCTTAATAAAGGCCCTAAAAATTAAAATATCCAAAGCCATCTCAAAAAAAATTGCAAAAAAATAACAAAACATCTAAAAATTACAGAGATTGAATTAGAATAGGTCAAAATCCACCATTTTTGGGGTACTGTCTGCCCTCGCGAAAGATTCTAAACAGTTCTAAAAACGTAAAAAGTGACTTTTAAAATTTGTAACTGTAAATGTACCATGCATTTTACAGACAACTTCAATAATAAAAAGTCGCATTTCGTGGTGCGGAGACTCTCTAATGTGTGAGAGGAAGTATCAAAAATGGCGGGCAAATCATCCGCGAGAAAAGATAATTGCCTGAAGCGGTCCAAAATTTTAAATTTTCCGTCCAAAGCCATATACATCAACAACATGTTGAATTCTTTGCTAAGTTTTGTGATATTTTATTAGCCCAAATGCCAGCTCCTGTACAAGACATTAAAATTCAACCATCATTTACCTCGGCAAGTGTGACGTGGAAGCTACAAACCTCCGCTTCAGCCTCTAGTTATATAACACACCTCGTTATATATCTTAACGGTACAGAAAAAAAGCGTATATATAGAAGTACTGAAATTGACATTAAAGGACTTACACCGTATACTTGGTATAAAGTTGAAATTGTGACTCAAGATGGTTCTTCGCAGAGCAGCAATAAAACGGCCTCTGAAATGTTTAGGACCAAGAAAGGTAAACAAAACTGTATGTACTTTAAATCCGATCTTAAGCTGCCCTCTGAAAAAGGCAACTTCCCACTGAGAAAACGACCTCCCTTTCTAATAACCCCTCAATCCTGTATAATAATGCACCCTCGTATAATAAGCTTTCCTCTTTTTAAAAACATACATGTAATTGATCTTTTGTTTGTTGTGATCTTCTTGTACACCACAAGATAATTATTTTTTAGAAAAGAAGGGTCATGAAGTTTGATGATTTTTTAATGCACGTTAGTTTTGTAATATTTTAAGCAATTCTCTCAAGCCACTGGATTGATATACTTTTAAATTGCTGTATTGTGAACAGAAGATTGATACTAGACTGTTAACTCTGTTTCAGGCTCAGTGACCAACTACGGCACCAAAATGGAAAATTTTCATTGTTCTCCACAACAACGTATTGACATCAAGAAGGCTGTTTATGGAGATTTCTATAAGAATGGCAAGTTTGATGGTAGTGCACGCATCGATACGAAATGCAGTGCACTAACCAACTGCCAGGTGAAATCACGTTGTGGTGGGATGAAATCCTGTGAATTTACCGTGAACGAAAATTTATTACCATCGCAGTATTGTCCTGATACTGGAAAAGAAATTTACACCGAGTACGAATGTGTTGATACTTACAGTTCAACTACCATAACAGGTAAGTGGATCATGATTTTTTCTGTGTTGGTGTAATGTACTCAGGTGAATATGAGGCTTGTTGTGTTACTCTGAGTGTATATCTACACCGGGCAAGCTTGAAAAATATGCCTGGCCACGATGGGAATCGAACCTACGACCTCTTGTGCCGGTTGTGACTTAGGTTTGTAATATTTTGTTTAGAAAATCTTGCCTTGTTAATAACGATTGTGCAAATTAGCCTTTATTAGGAATGATCAGGCTTTGTCCGCCATTTTTGGGTGGCCAAATCGCATGCACGGAGACAGTGGACAAGAGGTAACAAGCAAAGAAACGAAAATTTGTATAAACATATTTATTTTTCACTAGCGTTTGCCCAAGAGCATGAAGCTCATCTACGGGGTTCACGCTACACATTTTCACACTGATAAAAAAAAGAAAAATTTATCACACACTGAAAGTTGAACAACTGGTTCCCTTATCAGTTAGATTAACACATATTTGACTGTTGAAGGAAACGTTTGGTTTCCTTTATATATTGCTGAACAAACATAAAAAGATTCAGATTATCTAACATATCCAAATTCTTAGAACCGTGAAGAAAAATGTTGACTTTTTCTAAATCCGACAAGAGATACCAGTTATTACCAAAAAATTGTGCAGCACTCGAGAGTAAGTTTTGTCTAGGAGCAGCATATCGGGGACATTTCAACAAATAGTGAGCAACAGATTCATGATCCTCATTACAAGCACATATTGAAGACATCTTACATTTAACTTTAAACAAGTAATAATTTAAGCCACAACAACCTAAACGCAAGCGAGTATGTAATATCGACGAAAACCTATCGATGGCAAAATCGTATAATTTATTGCAGTTCACGATGTCAAAGTACTGAAGCAACGAACGTTTAAATGCTTGAGCAGTGGATATATTACGTTCTCTAACCTGGAGATTGTTCCACATTGACGTAGCTGAAGGAAAGAAGGATTTTTTAAATCTCTCCGTCCTTGACCTATACAAAGTAATATTCTCTGAATTTCTCAATAATAACCCTGACCTTTGTTGCACTGTCTGGGGCAGCAAATCGGATAAATAATTTGGAGTAAGGTTATTTAAAACAATTTTGTAATATAAAACAAGTTTATGCATGGAACGCCTTGTTTTCATATCTTCCCATGACAACTCTTCTATAACAGTCTTGATCTGCTGGTGCCCTTCATAGCGCCCGTGACCACTCTTGCGGATTCATATTGAATTGATTCAATAAGGTCGCACTCACTCAGGGAGCAATTGTCCCAAAGAACATCAGCATATTCTAGAATAGGCCTTATAAGTGCCTTGTATAGATTGTCTAAAGCTGCTCTATTTATTCTAAATTTCAAACCCTTCAAAAGGTTCAGTCTTTTTTATGCTTTTTCATAAATATTAAACACATGCGTTCTCCACGAAAGATTAGAAGAATGGGTGACACCTAAATGTTTATGATTACTAACAGACTCAATAATTTGATTATCGTATTTTAACTGTGGATGCAAAGGCTTTTGACGTTTGATAGAAAATACCATAGACTTAGTTTTATCAGAATTTATGGTTACAAGCCATTTATGAGTCCATGTATTTATAAGCTCAAGATCATCATTTAGCTTTGCCACAGTAGCGTCAGGATCATCGACTACTTCAAGTAAGGACGTATCGTCAGCATAAAGAAAAGAACTGCTCTGAAGGTCGGTAGTAATATCATTGATATAGATTAGAAAAAGCAAAGGACCTAACACAGAGCCTTGGGGTACACCTGCTTTAATTTCTCTCCAGTCAGATGACTGGCCATCAATAATTACGCGTTGTTTTCTCCCAGTTAAATAAGTTTTAAACCATTTTAATAAGGGGTCTCGAATGCCAAGATGTTCGAGCTTGTATAGGAGACCTTTATGCCAAACCTTGTCAAAAGCCTTACTAATATCCAGAAAAACCATCCTAACTTCTTTGCCTTGTTCTAAAGCTTCGTAAATTTTATGAGTTATTAAAATTAGTTGGTTAACAGTAGAATCACCAGGTCGAAATCCCGATTGAAATGGATTTAGGAAGTTTATATCCAATAAAAAATTATAAAGCCTTATAAAGACAACTTTTTCAGAAATCTTTGACAAACAAGCTAGCAACGAAACAGGGCGATAATTTACTTTACTCTGACGATCATCCTTTTTAAATATTGGAATAACATTTGCAAACTTCCACAAGGAAGGATAGACTCCTTGCAAAAGTGATTCATTAATAATACGGCATAAAGGATCAGCTATATATTCAGCACATATTTTAAGTATAAAATTACCGATACCGTCACTACCACAAGCTTTAGAAAGATCAACATTTCTCAATAAAATATTTATTTCTTGTTCTGAAGTAGAAATATTAGCAAGGTACTTTGAATTTTGAAAAGCAGATAAACTCGGTAAAGCAGTGTCACCATTTTCAATCTGACATACAGAACAAAAATAGTCATTAAATAACGTAGCTTTTTCTTTCGCATCCGTTATCATCCGATCTCCTTCAAGTAGTGCAGGTATATTTGAATGGATTTTATTTCCATAAAGTGATTTAATTATGCCCCACCATTTCTTTTGGCCTATTTCTGGATCTTGTAATTTGTCACTGAGATTTGCATAGTATTTCCTCCTAGCAGTCCGTATGAGAAATGTTGTCAAATTCCTTTGCATCCTGTAGTTTTCCCAAGCTCTTGGACTTTTATGACGGCAATAGTATTTCAATAACCTATTTCTCTTACGAATTGCCTTTCTAATATCAGAACTCATCCACGGTTTATCTCTTGGATGAATTGTTACTATCCGATTCGGTATACTAAATTCCAATGCTTTGCGAAATGTTTCATACCATTTAAAATACAAGTCATCAATATTATCAGTATTCACAAAAATGTCCTCATAATTAATATTAAGTAGATTTGTATGTAGTACAGTGTAGTCAATTTTGGAAAAATCCCAAATCCGACGTTTATAACATTTTTGTTTCTCAGGGAAAACATTTATACGAGCGTAAACAAACGAGTGATCACACCCCCTAGGAGGACTTAAAACATCAGAGAAGACAAAGTATCCTGGGTAATTTGTTATTATAAGATCCAACAACGTAGCACTATGTGAAATCACGCGTGTTGGTTCTTTAAGAGGCAGTCTCTGTAAGAACCTGATGACCTCTTTGGATCAACAAATAGATTTCTCTCAAACTTTGTAGTTGAGATTGCCTTTATAAGGGTTGTTTCAAAATGCATTTTGTTTTCAGTCTAATTGCATTTTGGCAAAGTTCCAGGGGGGTCAAGTTGAGGGCTAAAATTACGATATTTGCTGTTCTCAATAGTGGATTTTTGCTGATTTTTAAACCTCTGTACATCAAACAAAAATAATCATAAAACTAAATCTTTCCAGACAATAGTAGCTTTATATGTCTTAAGTAACAAGGTATCTATAAATTTTTCAAATTTGTTTTCTAAATATAGAAATGACATCATTCATGATAGACTAAAATAGAAATTTCCAAGTTCCTTAAAAATGGGTGAAATAAAAACACTAAAATTCAAAAGTTAGACTTGCTATGAATGTAATATTATTTGTATGGTGAGATTAAAGGTTGGTCTTACATAATATAAAATAAAATATTGCGGCCTGTAAATTTTGGAGGTACTACAGGCCAACAAAACATCAACATTTTCGACTTTCGGCAGTTTGGAGCAAATAAGAACGTTCGTGTTTACTGTAAACTCTGCTTTGAAAGAGCAAAATTTTACATATTATTGGACCTAGAACAGTGATGAACATTCGTTTGACCTTTACTGTTGTCTAAAGTCTTTTAGGGAAAAGCACTGACACAGGCATTTCCGTTATGTATGGACGTAATGGACCGTATTGTATAAATAATAAACATTTTCTAGCTGAATATATTAATCAAGACAAGTTATACATTTGCATCATGTAAAGACGTCCGTTAGTAAACAAATTATCAAACATCGATTTATGTTGAAGATTTATTTAGAAAGTCAAGAGAAAACCTACCCCAATATAATTGATACAAAGTATGCCTCGATCATAGCCTTGTCATTTAATGACCCCGATTGTCAGTTGACTTATTATTTGACGTTCGTTAGCTTCCATTATTCTTTAGTGTTAATCACTTTCGATATCTTAATGATTATTGTAGACACAGTCTCGTATATAAATCGTGATTCTTCGTCAACAGGCAATGCTAGTCAATTCCTCCATCGTTTAATTTTACTCGTTTTGTTATTGTTATGGCGGAAGCCGCTGACCGGCTAAATAATTCGGCTGTCAAAACACGTGCAACATGTCGAGAATTGTTTGCTTTCACACCGAAAATTTACCACGAGACTATTTCCACAGGTGATTTTTGACTTTTTAATTTTTGTGAAAACACATGCAGCTGAAATAAAAAAATATATCTAAAGTTTGTATAATTTCACGGTTTTGATATTAACTTGCTTTCATATAAACTTGCTTGCGTGTTGCGTTAATATATAAGTAACTTGTGAATTACGCCAACGTAACGAATTGAAAAAATTTTATGTCAAAATGCTGAAAGAAATCTGCAGCGAATTAGAAGTACATATATATATATGCAAAACTTTATTATTATTATTATTAAAGTAATATTTTAACAGCTTCCATCACATACGTGGTTTTCAGGGAGGTTCTGCAAATAAATTACAATATAGCTAATAGTAATACGTTATAATATATCTTTCTGAAGTATATGTACTAGGAAATTACGATGTAAAAAGTAAAATAAGTCACTACTATAATCCAAAGTTCTTGATATGTTTAAAAGTTATAAGGAAATTGTTTTCTCAAATAGAATTGGGTAAATTGTTCCAATCCTTAAAAATGTAATCTCTATTTTAATGAAAATCTCTATTTTAGTCTGTCACGAATGAAACAGACTAAATGTAATTTTTCTAAATATAGAAACATTTCTATATTTAGAAAATATATTTTAAAAAATTATAGATTCCTTGATACTTAGGACATACCAAGCTACTATTGTGCGGGAGGATACAGGTATATCATATTTGTTTGATGGAAGCAAAATTTTCCAAGGCTGTAAATATCTCTACCGTGCACAAACCCGCCCTGTACGTTTGACAGTCGAATTATTTGGCTGGTCAGCGGCCTCCGCCATAACAACAACAAAATCGAGTTATATAAACGATGGACTGATGGAGGAATTGACTAACATTGCCTGTTTGGACGAAGAATCAAGATTTATATGCAAGACTGTGTCTACAATAATCATTAAGATATCGAAAGTGATTATATAACACTAAAGAATAATGGCAGCTAACGAACGTCAAATAATAAGTCAACTGACAATTCGGGTCATTAAATGACAAGGCTGTCGATCGAGGCATACTTTGTATCAATATAAATATATTGGGGCAGGTTTTCTCTTGACTTTTTAAATAAATCTTCAAAATAAATCGATGTTTGATAATTTGTTGACTAACGGACGTCTTTACATGATGCAAATGTATAACTTGTCTTGATTATATTCAGCTAGAAAATGTTTATTATTTATACAATACGGTCCATTACGTCCAGAAATAACGGAAATGCCTGTGTCAGTGCTTTTCCCTAAAAGACTTTAGACAACAGTAAAGGTCAAACGAATGTTCATCACTGTTCTAGGTCCAATAATATGTAAAATTTTGCTCTTTCAAAGCAGAGTTTACAGTAAACATGAACGTTCTTATTTACTCCAAACTACCGAAAGTCGAAAATGTTGATGTTTTGTTGGCCTGTAGTACCTCCAAAATTTACAGGCCGCAATATTTTATTTTATATTATGTAAGACCAACCTTTAATCTCACCATACAAATAATATTACATTCATAGCAAGTCTAACTTTTGAATTTTAGGGTTTTTATTTCACCCATTTTTAAGGAACTTGGAAATTTCTATTTTAGTCTATCATGAATGATGTCATTTCTATATTTAGAAAACAAATTTCAAAAATTTATAGATACCTAGTTACTTAAGACATATAAAGCTACTATTGTCTGGAAAGATTTAGTTTTATGATTATTTTTGTTTGATGTACAGAGGTTTAAAAATCAGCAAAAATCCACTATTGAGAAACAGCAAAAATCGTAATTTTTTCCCTCAACTTGACCCCCCTGGAACTTTGCCAAAATGCAATTAGACTGAAAACAAAATGCATTTTGAAACAACCCTTATAAAGGCAATCTCAACTACAAAGTTTGAGAGAAATCTATTTGTTGATCCAAAGAGGTCATGAGGTTCTTACAGAGACTGCCTCTTAATTCTATTTAATAATTCAGAAATCAGTTTTTGCATGTTGCACCAATTTTGTTTGCTCACATTACTTCACCATGTCCATGATCTTCGCATTTAGAGTAATTATAAAACAAATAAAAGGTGTGAAATTCAATTAATAAGCAAGTGCATTTATAAAATATTGAAAGAACACAACAATAAAATGCTAGCCGGGATAAAAGGAATTTGAACATGAACAATTTAAAGTTCTTTAATTAAAACTAGTTAGAAATGAATATCTAATGGAGCAGAAATATTCCAAGCATAATATGGATATAAGAGTATCACAATTCGTTGCAAGGTTTAAAATGATTGGACAAATACAAAGACATCATTAAAGTTCAGTGTTCCAAGGGCAACTCTGATCTCACATCGAGCGTCTGTTAGATTCGGCTATTGCCCTCGCAGGAAATTTTGTGTTCTTCTTTGTGTTATTTGTTCTGTAAAAAATAAGTGTAGATTAGATTACATGACGGGGTAGATATATGATATCCTAATCATATTTATTGCGATACAAAATCTTTCATGCGTTTGTATCTTGAGTATAAAGAAATACGTATTCTGTACATTTGTAGATAAATTCATCATATGAACTTTTCCTTGTGTGTCGTTTCCCAAACAGATATTACAGAGTTAAGTTAAAAGTCTCTTTTTTTAAAATTAATTTAAGTCCCTGAAACACAGGTAACTATAGAGTGGACATAATTGTGTTTGATTATAGCAACACCAATTAAATGATTAAATTTACCAATATGTATACGCAATTTCGTTCAGACTATTTGTGACCCATTTTTACTATTTGTGACCCAGTGTTACCGTTTATGACCAATTTTTACTATTTGTGACCCAGTGTTACTATTTGTGACCCATTTTTACTATTTGTGACCCAGTGTCACCATTTGTGACCAATTCTTACTATTTGTGACCCATTGTTACCATTTGTGACCAATTTTTACTATTTGTGACCCAGTGTTACCATTTGTGACCAATTTTTACTATTTGTGACCCAGTGTTACCATTTGTGACCCATTTTTACTATTTGTGACCCAGTTTTACTATTTGTGACCAATTGTTACTATTTGTGACCCAGTGTTACCATTTGTGACCAATGTTTACTATTTGTGACCCACGTGTTACCATTTGTGACCCATTTTTACTGTTTGTGACCCAGTGTTATCATTTGTGACCAATTTTTACTATTTGTGACCCAGTGTTACCATTTGTGACCCATTTTTGTATCTGCGAAGCAGATATATATGCTATCGCAAACATGCCGTGCGGTACCGTACCATATGTTAGCATATAGCTTATATATTTTAAGCCAATTTAAGCCAATCGGTGATTATGTTACATCGTGTCCGCCATGGGCATGGTTTGGCCTCGTGTTTATATTCAAGTATTGTCGCCATTTTGGATTAAAAAATATCTTGAATTCAAATTGCTGTTTTTTCTCTCGCCATTCTACTATTAACATGGAAACTTATCCTCATCTGGTAAGCAGTCAAAATGTCAAATACCACATATTTTATTATATACATTTTAATATACAGTAAAACAGTCGTTGTGTAATATTTTAAACAGTCAAAACATAGCAGGCAAGTCAGGCAATATTGCCAATGAACAATATTACAATATCACAGGAAACTAATGTTCTAAGGAGATTTTGAATTAAATCCTGGTCCTGTATTTCTGTAACTCTGTTCAAAACAACAGTCCAACTAAGCTGTCATCAAATGTAGTGTTAGAGCAAAAGTTAAGATGTTATCAGTTAAAATACGTATACATAATTTTTGATTTTGCACATTAGAGTATAAATTACAGTAAACAATTTTTACAAACATTTTCAAATGCTAATGTAAAGTAATACCACAGTGGTAATACCCACCCTCCCTCCTCATTTTGCTTTCTAACATAAATGTTTTTGTTTAGAGATTGATACAAGAATGATGAATAAATGTACTGGATATTGGCTGGATAATTTTGTCAGAACAATGGTGGCCACTTGCAAGTCAATCTTACCTAAATTCATTAGTATGGAAAATAACTTAATTTAACAGCTACAATAATCATATATCATATGGATAGATCAGATCAATTGCACACAATGTGCAAAACTAAATTGTTTTTGTGTGGATATGCTGTGTTAAACCGAACAGTGTGGTATATCATTAACTATGCACAGAATTGGAATTGAATTATATACTTCACTCATGACCTTCAAAACATTCTCTATTATTCAGTGATCTTCGATATATGATTGACTCATTGCTACAGTAATGCATGTTCCTCGAATAGTTTGTGTATCCTACTCAATAGTTAACATTGCCAAGTGTAAACAACAAGAGACAGAACTTTTGCTTCATATGATTACAAATTTATAAAGTTTTGAAAATTCTATGAATATGGATTGACAAGTGACAGTTTACTAAATAGCTGGCTGCCAGCTGTATAGACACTGACAGCATAATTATTTGTTACAATCATAATCGCATTATAAAATTAGTTAAATTTTCTCGGCGGCGGGGGGATTGCCCCTGCTGCCCTCCGCACTGTGTACAGCCCTGTTAGATGTGTATTATGTTTGACTTTAAAATCTTATTTGCTATTATAGTATAATAAGTGATGAAATATTTCAATTGTCCCATGTCGTCTTCATTATTCAATTCCTTTCAAGAAAATACAAAATGTGAATCAAGTTTTTTCGCAGATACATGTACGCGTCGCGTACCTATTTTATTAAATCGCCACCCGACTGCACTATCGGCCAACTGACGTATACTGATGGTTCATATATAGTATACCTTACTTATACTTTAAGGCCGGCGCACACTAGAGCTATGTGCTTAGCAAAATGTCATTCGTGACTGTTGGCGTAAGGAGATAGCTCTCGTGTGCGGGCGATTTACGAACGACTTTTGTCATTCGTGCCACTTACGCCAAATATCTAACATGTTTGATAATTTCTGCCTCGCGTGCCAAAATCTTTCCGTGTGCGGCGAACGAAAGCTATCTGCTTACGGATTGTCGTAACAGCGCATGCGTAGTATACGAAAGTAAACATCCAAGATGGCGGCGCAAAATGAATTACTGGCCGAGGCAATTTTAGAGGACAAACTTACTTACTATTTCTTTCACCGCACATTCCCTTTTGTCCCTATTTCTAAAATCTGCAGAACTCACATCGTATAAACATTTATATTCAGGCCAAAGTTCGACAAGTTTGTCCTCTAAAATTGCCTCGGCCAGCAATTCACATGACGTTCTTGCTTTTTCGTGTCCAGTCCCCGCGGCCGAGTTATGTATAGTCGAATACAACCTCGTACCCAGGGCTTCTGCGCTTATTGCTCTCAGCGCAGAAGCCCTGGGTACGAGGTTGAGTCGAATAGCGATTTTCACTCGGTGGAGATTTCGGCATTCCAGGGGGCTCATTAAGTATTCAAGTTGGTTTGTAAAATGAGGGGGTTGTTCAACAAAATTTTCTTCAATGATGCGAGCAGGCTACTCAAATATGTGTCTTTTAAGTGTTTCACCCGAAATTTTCAGTACATAAAGTAGTAATATCTGTATGTTTAATTCATATACTTAGTGTTTATTTATCGATGTGATGAACCGGTTTAATAAAGTTGCGAATATCGAGGGTAACAGCCTGGGTTCATGCTGCCAGCTACCTAGTTATGGCTACCTACTACAAATCGCTGGCTACTATGTATATGAAAGAGTTTAAGAATTTATAAACTATTGTTTGTTCAAAGTCGAGTAATGTATTGTCATTATAATTTTATTTTCACATTAGTCAAATGTCCACAATAATGGCACAATATGTCTTACAGTATTAAAATTCGCGCAGTACTAGAATTCGCGCAGCGCTGGATGAGCAAATTTTAGCACTGCGCGAAATATAATCCGCGCGAAAAACGTTGTGGTAGTAAAGATAAAGCGTGCGTTTAAAATAACAAGAACTAAAACACTTATTGCATGGTTCTCATTTGCCTAATATTAATACAATAATAGTACGACGCGAATTTTAACAAGTAAGGTATGGTATCATATTTCATTTATATATAAACGAACAATGTAAACTAGCCATACATTTCGCCGAACATAACTTCGGCCCCTTTGGGCATATCTTTTTCGTTATAGTCTCATTCGAACCAGAATCCAAAACACTATTCACAGTGTTATTTTCAAGCTTGTGTCTTCAGATTTTCATCTTTTATTTTGGTATTTACAGAATATTTATATTTTTAGCGCGGCCCGTGAAACGTTCCTACATCAAAACAGCTGTTTACATCCTAGGGGTTTGGAAACTACAGGTCAAAGTACTCCCAGTGGCATGGTTTGCACGTGCATCGGGCTATATACGCATACACGCAAGCATACACGTGGCGCGCGCGTGCGAGTAAAAACCCTATATTTTGAAAAATTCAAAATATATATTTCTACTCGCCTTATTCAAACGAAACTTCCTACACAAAAGCGCTTTAATACAAGGAGTATTTTACTCATATTGACTCCAGCGACGTGCTGGAGTCTTGAAAAGGACGACGAATGAGCAACGTCTGATGCGGCCCAGGCCCAGTGACGGGATGGGTCTAGATTGGGACGGGGGATATTACTGATCAAACATGAAACATTTCAGTAATGTTTTCGTAAATTTAAATTTTCTAAATATAAATTGTAATATCTTAATCTTGATTTTCAGAATTAAAATCTATATTTTAAAGTTAAAATCTGCAATTAGAAACAACAAAAATCGTAAAAGTTTAAATTGGGGTGACGAGAAATTAAGTCGTTTACTGGCACTGACGAGTAAAATTGTCTGGCGTTGATAGCAGGGCCGTAGCAACCGGGGGTCTGGGGTCTTCAGCCCCGCCCCCCCCCCAAAAAAAAAAAAATAACTTGTAAACTAGCGATAATCTGTGAAGTTTGAGAGGGATATAATTACCTAATAATCGCCCCTGCTAATCAGCTCCCCCAATACAAAATTGCTTCCTACAGGTAGTGGATAGGCAGTAACTATTAAAGTATGCATGCGCATTGCCTGCCAATGGCGGTTAATAAGAGACATTAGCAGATACTAACAGTACTCTACAACTGACAAGTAAAATCGTCTGGCGTTACAGAGTGTAAATGTCTGGCGTTAGACAGAGTTAATACTAAAGTGGGGTGCATTGTCAGCTAATGGGTATGCCGTTTATCCATTTTGACCCAATGGCAACTTTTTCATGTTGGTTATTTACTCATGTTCCGTGCACGCAATTTAAGAATAAGTTCATTAGGTCAAAAGTAAACTCCCCTTTGGAGTGGTTTTGCATTCAGTTCATGTGGCAAAAAAGGCAGCACTTTCCTTGCGATAGTAACTCCTAGTATCATCATAATATTGTTTCAATACCTAGCTCTATATCGAACGCTAAATAGCAGATCTACTGCCTTCATGTATATCACCAGAAAGAAATAAAGCCATTCGTACTTAATTTATTCAAAATAATATGTCGTTTCGGTTTTGTTTCTTACTAATATTAATAAACTACAAATGGAGATTGATAATATCGTACATATCGATGATAAACAACCCCCTTAATACTTCATTAATTTCCGTAACCCCCTTGGATGCGCACATACAAGTATACAACTCGACAAAATATCGAGATTCAAGCCACACGACTACTAAACTCGGGGCGCGGGGACTGGTAACGAAAACAACGTGTGTCGAGAATAGTGTAATAATTAAATTAAGGAGGAAAAATTATTTTCTATTTTCCTATGGACCGGACGGCGTCTGAGTACACGTACGAACATACAATAATTTATAGAAACTTTACCTCGAATTACTACTACAAAGAAGAAAATTAAGTCGCCGGTATCAGTGCTTTTTAAAACAACGACTGATGGATAATATAACAACATGTATGGCTCGTATGGATCTAAACAAATTAAAAGAAAAGTACAATTTACGTGAACCCGAACGTGGCGATCTTGATGACACAGCGATTGAGTGGAGATCTGGAAAACCTGATTATGCTAAGACCAATCTCGCGTTTCTCAAGGGTAAAACACAAAATCATAAAGGAGGTATGTTGAAACCTAAGCGTTAGTGAATATGGTGGACTTATACACTTGGGATCTGTTGGGATTCGGGGGGAGGTTATTATATTGGACATTTCAGCTGCAATAGATCTAGACAATACGTCAACTCCTCGACGTTATCTCGTGGCAATTTGACTGCTATTTACATCCAGTGGTGGCGCCAGAAATTTCTATTCCCCAACGGGGAGGCTATACAAATGTTTTCATTGTTAAGCGTACAATATATACTAACATATTTTATATACTTGAAATATACATAATGATTTTTGAGACGTTCTCTGGTTGAAAATTTTTTATTCACGAGCTTTCGGCTGCCAGACCGCAGCCTTCAACGGGTAGTTATAAAATACAGTGATTACAGACGACTATACGGTTTACAATTACAGATCGAAGCATACGCCTACGCTACACCTATACTGTAAATTTACGGTTAATAAATTACACTGACAAACAGATAACTGGAAGTGATAGTTCCGCCTATATATACTCTGATAAAACTGTTCTATTTCTTTAAAAAAAACCGGTATTGTTCCGGTAAATGTTTGGAATTATTGTCTGCGTTAGCTGTGAGCGCGGTGTGCCAAGATTCCAATGTAGCTCTGTGGCGGTAGTTTGCCTTGTCGATTATCTTGCCATTGTCAAAATCAATTTTATGGTCATAAGACCAGGCATGATTCGCAATATTTGAACCCGCTTTTTGTTTCTCGACATTCTTCACATGTTTTTTTTCCGTGTGATAAACGCTTGACCCGTCTCACCAATGTAGCTCCACGAACAATCGGCGCAATTTATTCGATAGATCACATTTGTTTGTTCTTTGGATGGTGGTCTTTCTTTCGGTGAAGGGAGCATTTGTTCAAGTGTGTGTATAGGTTTCGTTGATGTTTGGATGTTATAAGGCCTGATGAGGCGTTTGAGAGGTTCTGTTTAGCCCGCGTGTAGGCCCAAGGGAAGAATAGTGGACCTGCAAGCAAGGCTCGGTATTTTGTAAAACGCCCCTTTTCACAACACGCCCCATTCGCGCGTCAATTGTCAAAAAAGAACCAATGACAGCAACCCAAATATTAACAAACAAACTCGCATTAAAATGTTGCGGGGTTTTCTCTGCTTTAATATTCAAAATAGAAACAATGTGTACATGGCTGTGTTTTAACTCCAAAAAAAGCAAGGAACGCAGTCAGTAATTGCCAAATTTGCAAGTGCTCATTTTCAACTAAAATTCGAACAGGCAAATTAGGACGAATTTCAACAGAAAACCAGTCTCAAACTTCAAATCGTGAGGGAAGTCGTGCGACCACATTAGCATTTAAATGTGTGCTTCGCTGTCGCCGTTGTTATAAATAAATTGTCTCACTTATCAGATCGTGTGTGCAATTCTTGTTGGCGGCGGAAAGTACGAAATTTATTTCAGTTATTTCATTTGGTATTAAATAACTCTACAAAAGAAGACAGGGTTCAGAGTCCAGATCGTTTCGTTTCAAACGGCAATTATAATTACCGTCTTCTGTTTCGCTCTCTCAGCGAAGCCTTGCAAATCGCAAAGAGTTTCGAATAGGATTTATACATGCAAGTATGCAACTGCCTCTAAATCTTCACCGCGAAAAGCGCTGTTTTCTTCAGTGCAAGAACAGGAATATCAAGTCTGTTTGAAATTAATGAAACTCAAGTAAAGGTTAATACTATAGGCCTTTGATGTATGGCAAAACCGCGTAACCAACTTTTGTGCTGGGATCAACTCTTTCAAAAAACTCTCGAACAAGTTCTTCAGGTGATGGTGTTTTTTGTTGTGTCAAAGCACGTTTCTTTTCCACTTCTGTCAGGAACTTCTGTGGGTACCCGTTAGCCGTCAACGCTTTATAATAACATGCTCACGTTCTTGTTGTTTGCCTTCGCCGATTGAGTTAGGAAGTGTTGCTGCCCGGTGTAAGAGGGTTTGTACTGTGCTAATTTTATGTTGTTTATCGTGATGTGAATTAATATCTAAGTACTTGTCAGTGTGCGTAGGCTTACGGTAGACATTAGTGATGAGTGTCCCGTTGTTTCGAGAAACTAAAATGTCTAAGAATGAAAGGCGTCGATCCGTCTTGTTTATGTTCTGTGGTAAAATTTATGTCTGGGTCAATGGAGTTCAGTAGATTATGAAAGGAATCTAATGCATGTTTTTTGATGATCCGAGAA
Source organism: Paramuricea clavata (assembly GCA_902702795.2). Taxonomy (NCBI): domain Eukaryota; kingdom Metazoa; phylum Cnidaria; class Anthozoa; order Malacalcyonacea; family Plexauridae; genus Paramuricea; species Paramuricea clavata. The sequence goes on along the minus strand of CACRXK020003056.1, from coordinate 8,481 downwards.
AACATCATCAACATATCGAAACCATTTCTTATGTGGTATAATTGTTTGAGACAGAGCGAGTTCTTCAATAACCTCTAAACAGAGGTTTGCCACAATAGGGCTTACAGGACTTCCCATAACACAGCCATGGATTTGTTTGTAGGTCTGCCTGTTGTAGTTAAAAAACCTGTTAGACATGCAGTGTGAAACGTAGAAGCTTAATAATGTCGTCAATAGTTAGGTTTGTTCGTTGTTGTAAGGTAGTATCTTTCAGTAGCTTTCGTTCAGATAGCAGTAAACAGAGAAACAAAGTCAAAGGAAATCATAATTTCATCGTCTTCAATGTTGATGTTGGATAGCCTATGTGCAAAGTCAGTCGAGTTGGTAACAGAATAGCCGTTGTTGTTTTGTAAAGGTGCCAAAATATCTGCTAGACATTTATATGTGTTATATTGTGCTGTGTTCCTACATGTTACTATAGGGCGAAGTGGATTGTTGGGCTTGTGATGTTTGACTGACAGAACCCCGGATGGCTGGTGGAATGCCATTAGTTGAGTGTAGTTTTTTTGTAGGTGCGTTCATCAAGCTTATGTTGTTGTTTTAATTGTAGTAATTGTGAATTTAATTCGCGTTTGATCTTTTTGAAAGGAGGTTTTGCGACTTTTTCGTAGGTGTTTTGGTCACTGAGCAATTCTTGTATCTTCTCGTCATAGTCTGTTTTATCCATGACCACAAAACAGTTGCCTTTGTCGGCTTTCATCACAACACGTGTCTTATCTTTCTTCAGTCCGTAGAGTGCTTTGCGTTCATTAACCGTGATGTTTTTGTGTTGGGGAATATCAGTTCGTCGTATTAAATTAGCTGCTGATGTTTTGATGGCGTCTTTGGATTCCTCAGATAGGTTGGTGATGGCAGCTTCGATCTCGGCTACTAAATCTTTGGTGGGTATATGAAGCGGTGTTGGGGCAAACTTGGGGGCTTTATTTAAAATGGCACGTTCATCGGAAGAAAGCGGCTTCTTGGGAAGGTTGATAACCCATTTGGATGAATCAATAGTGTGACCGGCCGGTGTGGATTCTTTGCTTAGGTTTAATAGCTTCTTTTCGTGTCTGGTTTTTATGTTGTTTTGGACAGATGTAGCTCTGTTCTTTAGAAACTGTAAGAACCGAACGAATGATTCCTCAGAGAATAAAGCGGACAATTTCCTTCGATTCTCAGAGACGATGTGATTGGTAGACCGTATCTGTTCGTGGCAGATGCTAATCCGTGCTCTCATACAATGAATACTCGTTCGTTCCATGATACGTTTGAAAATAGGATGGCTACCAGGTGGCGAGAACCGAAGCGATTTGGGAAACCAACGATTTTCTAGAGTTCGGTGGGTGAAATTCAGGTGGCGGTGATGAGCTTCGAGTTTATAGGTGGATTTTTCTAAGGATCCTGCTAACTTCAAAGCATTCAGCCCAGCCTCTTGGCGAATACATTTAAATATGCTGGAAGTGCGACCAGGATTGAACATAATGATTTTTGAGACGTTCTCTGGTTGAAAATTTTTTATTCACGAATGTTTGGAATTATTGTCTGCGTTAGCTGTGAGCGCGGTGTGCCAAGATTCCAATGTAGCTCTGTGGCGGTAGTTTGCCTTGTCCATTATCTTGCCATTGTCAAAATCAATTTTATGGTCATAAGACCAGGCATTTACCGGAACAATACCGTCTTTTATTAAAGAAATAGAACAATTTTTATCAGAGTATATATAGGCGGAACTATCACTTCCAGTTATCTGTTTGTCACTGTAATTTGTTAACCATAAATTTACAGTGTAGGCGTAGCGTAGGCGTATGCTTCGATCTGTAATTGTAAACCGTATAGTCGTCTGTAATCACTGTATTTTATAACTACCCGTTGAAGGCTGCAGTCTGGCAGCCGAAAGCTCGTGAATAAAAAATTTTCAACCAGAGAACGTCTCAAAAATCATTATGTTCAATCCTGGTCGCACTTCCAGCATATTTAAATTGAAATATACAATTGAGCCAGCATGATGCGTTCTTTATAAATGTACGAATCAATATATTACGGGACTCACCGAACTGAAACACATCAAAAATTCGTATCGCCGCCACTCCCTAGCCTGTGTACAGACGTTACTCTCGACGAAGCACGCGAGAGAACGTCTGTGAGTTGGATCTAGATTCTTTGTTCTGGTCACGTGGATTTTTCCCAGACTTGTGGAAAGGCCTCTGATTGGACAGTGCTTTATTTGAATAATATATGACAAAGGAAGATATTTCATTGGTTAATTGGTAATTAGCATGCGTTTAAAATAGTAACACAATAATTTTAAATTCAGAGATTTCCTCAAGACTTAAGGTTTCCTTCGGGGCATACAAAAGTTTGAAAGACTTGAAATATAATCTGAAAAACGATATACCAGAAATATATTGCATATATTTCTGAGTGTCCAAACACTAGAATTTTATCTTGATTTTCTTAAACTTCGATACAGCACAAAATTATAGATTATATTTCAAGTCTTTCAAACAGATTATATTTCAAGTCTTTCAAACTTTTGTATGCCACTATGCCCCGAAGGAAATCTTGATTCTTCAGGAAATCTCTGAATTTAAAATTGCGTTGTCATTTTAAACGCATGCTAATTACAATTAACCAATGAAATATCTTCATTTGTCATATATTATTCAAATAAAGCACTGTCCAATCAGAGGCCTTTCCAAAAATCTGGGGAAAACCCACGTGACTAGAACAAGGAATCTTGGCATCCAACGGCACAGACGTTCTCTCGCGAGCTTCGTCGAGAGTAACGTCTGTACACAGGCTACCACTCCCACAAACGTCTACGACCGCACATTTTCAGTTTTGCATATTTACAGCTTTACTCTGACGAGTATCAGACTTATCCAAATCAATGGTTACGGATTTTGTATGTTTCCCGACGTAGTCATTTTGAAAAACCTCATGACAAACTGTGCAATGAACTTTAGAGCATACCGCCAAATACATTTTTAGAGCGAGTATTGCTTTCCGATTTCCATATTGGAGATGATTGCCGGTTCACGTAGAAATATTCCGCAAAATACTTATTTCACGTAGCAAGTCGTCGATGTCCTCTTGAGTGCGCAAAGCGAGATAGCCTAAGATATTTTTACTGTATATAAGTTTTTACATAGAATGCGTAAGTGTACGTTTATATATGCTATGCGAAAGCTACATTTAGAATATGAGGTAATTATAATGTCATTTAGCGTGCTATATTTATGTATTGATGTCTGGTTCGTAAGCGAACTTGCGTAACGCATGTACTATATTACGAAATGTGCGTAAATACGCACTACGTACAGTCGCACTTTGCTAGCTAGTGCAGCAGAAGTGAATGAATATTAATGTAAACGATTCATTAATTAATGTAATAACATACGGGAGAACGAGTATGGCGACAAGATCGTGTTTTTCGGAATTCCTTCAAATTTTTTTCTCAGTTTTCCCTGACGAATCTGTTAATATTCCCCGACGGGGGGAGGGGGGGCTAGGGCTCCCCGACAGGGGGGCTGTAGCCCCCTCCCCTAGCCCCTCCTTGGCGCCACCACTGTTTACATCCGAACAGACCGTTTGCTGTGCAACTTTTGCTAGTATTATACAGTCGAACATCTATTGAGCGGCCCTCCATTAAGCGGCAACCCTCTATTAAACGGCCACATATCGAAGTCCCGAAATTTTTGTAATACAAATACTATAAACTATGGTGGACTTGAATGACTTAGATTCTTGATTTCACTTGGTGGAATTAATATTAGGATGTTAGGGTTTGTAATCCAAGTGAGAATATATACATTTTTAAGATCTAACCAGGACGACTGCGAAAAGTGCAGCACAAGGTCCTCTGGTAGGAATTGAACCTCCGGCCCTGCGATTCCGGTGCAGCGCTCTAACCAACTGAGCTACAGAGGCCATGCAGCTGTTGAGCTGTAACCGTAAGTTCATGTATATATAGGTAATCGGGTGTGCGGGTACGTTGTGATAAGGTGGACTTGAATGACTTAGATTCTTGCACTTCACTTGGTGGAATTAATATTAGGATGTTAGGGTTTGTAATCCAAGTGAGAATATATACATTTTTAAGATCTAACTGAAGAATGACTGCGAAAAATGCAGCACAAGGTCCTCTGGTAGGAATTGAACCTACAGCCCTGCGATTCCGATGCAGCGCTCTAACCAACTGAGCTACAGAGACCAGCTGTTGAGCTAACACTAACCCTAACATCCTAATATTAATTTCACCAAGTGAAGTGCAAGAATCTAAGTCATTCAAGTCCACCTTATCACAACCCGCACACCCGATTACCTGACACTGAGTGAATCCAAAGGACGGGCTTTGTGATATTTGACACAAACAGTCTTGTATGTGTGCGGCAATTCTGGGTCATTAACATTAGAAGTTAATAAAAAAATAGTAATTTAATAGACAACGTTTAAACGGAGACAATAAAGTTAAGTTCCTTAAAGATATTGGTAGAGTGTTCCACGTTTTGCTCGCTCTGATATAAAAACTGTTTTGAAAGGTAAAGGCCTAAAAAAAAGCTTAAAAAAAACTAAAAAAAAAACTTTAAAAAAAAACAACTTAAAAAAACTTAAAGCCTGGCAAAAGAATATAAAATTGGCCCTTAATTGGCATTGCTGAAACCAACGATCATGGTATATGTCAAAGTATAGCATGTTGAAAATCTACGGTATTAAAATCATACGCCAAAGATAAGTCAAACGACAAATTATATGTCACTATATTATACATGTCTTTCAATGAGCACTGTTGAGTAGTGTTCACCACCTTTATAAATTTTGTAAACAGCTTTCGTTTTGACATGAATAAGCTTTAATTTTTTGCTTCATATGCATTCTTAATAATACAAATGAGATTTAAATTTTTGCTTTGTGAAATAGAATACCGTTATTTTTTAATGGACAGCTTGCATCGTCTATATCATATCCAGGATTGCTTGTGTGTAAACGCATTATTCACTATATGACACTATCAAATAAATATAAGTAGCAAATGATTAATTAATTAGAGATAAACAGGTGATTCACAATGAAAACTTTAAAAATGTTAGTAGAGGTAGAAAACTCGAAAATTTATGTCTATTCGTATGACGCCAATGACGGTCTGTGCGCATCTGACACTGTAAATTTGTGATATAGATTATAATAGTATGTTAACACAATATAATGATTAATAGAGATCAAGAAAAAGGGCGTTGTGAAAACCCGGAATGCCGGAATATCACGGAATATGGCGGAATATCACGGAATATGCCGGAATATCACGGAATATCACGGAATATGCCGGAATATCACGGAATATGGCGGAATAACACGGAATATCACGACATTTTCCCGGAATATACCGGGAGATCACAATATTTTCCGATGGTAGCCATGCAACTATTTATAAACATGGACGTCTGACAACATATTTTATTACAAAAGTGATGGATCTTTCCCATTTTGACGGGAAGTCACAAACAATAACTCTATATACTGAAAGTTTTATATGTTGTTTATATCATTATTACGAATGATCACCAAAAATTTTGAGCCAATATGATTAATTCTTCCTGAGTTACAGCGTCTTGGAAAACAAAAGTGCTGACGTCAGCATTATTTTCGTACGCCTTCAGAACTGTGTTTTACACAAAATTTGGTTAATTAAAATTTACCATTTTATACCACCAAGCATTTATCCAAAAATCAAATGCTAAAATAAAGGCAACTTTGAGCCAGTTGTTTATATATATCAGGAAAGAAGTCCCGTCTTATAAACTTAACCAATACTGATTTTTAACTAAATTTTGTGTATAAAAGGCTCGTTCACACTTGCAATTTTTACTGCGATTTTAGGTGCGATTTTCATCAGAACAACTGGTGGATATGAACGAGTGGATAAGCTATGAATGTTCAGATGAGTACATGTACTCCGAACATTCGTAACTCATCTAAGATACTCGTTCACATGCATTAGAAGGAGGAAATCGCAGGGCCGCCGAGAGGGGGGGCAGGGGGGGGGGAAATTGCCCCGGGCCCCGAGGCTCTGGGGGCCCCTAGAAATTTAATGTTAGAAATTTAATGGGCCCCAGTCATTTTTTCGGGCGAAAAATTTCTGTTTTCGGGCCAAAATATTTGTGTTTTGGGGGCAATGACCCGAAATTTGGTATGGAAAATTGCGGAAAAGTCCAACGAAAGCAATTATAACGCACCTAAAAAGAATTTATTGTCCGAAAAATTTTTTTCCAGAAAATTTTTTTGCAATAGGGGCCCCTAAAAATTTTTTTGTCCCGAGCCCCCGCCAAGCTTTCGGCGGCCCTGGGAAATCGCACTAGAAATCGCAAGCAAAAATTGCAAGTGTAAACGGGCCTTTATAACACAGTTCTGAAGGCGTTCGAAAATAATGCTGACGTCAGCACTTTTGTTTTTCAAGACGCTGGCAACACATGAGGAATTAATCATATTGATTCAAAATATTTGGTGAACACTTGTAATAATGATATAAAAAATGTTTGTTACTTACCATCAAAATGAGAGATACATCACTTTTGTAATAAAATATGTTGTCAGACGTTCATGTTTATAAACAGTCACATTGTCTACAATCGGAAAATATTGTGATGTTCCAGTATATTCCGGGAAAATGTCGTGATATTCCGTGATATTCCGGCATATTCGGTGATATTCCGGCATATTCCGTGATATTCCGCCATATTCCGTGATATTCCGCCATATTCCGTGATATTCCGCCATATTCCGTGATATTCCGGCATTCCGGGTTTTCACAACGCCCCAAGAAAAAGGCTAAAGTCTTACTATAATTACCGAATACGAATTATGTACTAAATCCAGATAAATCAATCACTGAAATTTCCTCTATGCTTATGGACATTTCTCTGTTCGGCTATTATCAAAAGTTTACATTTGCTAATATTGGGCCAGTCCTAGACAATAGCTACTGTTTCTTTTAAAAATCTTATAAACAAGACGCGTAGTAACAAGTGAATCGGTGCAAAGCGCATCAACGTTTACAATTCAATTCAATTCAATTTAATTTTCCAAGTATGTTACAATAGTTTGAACTTGATAGATATACAGGGTGTCCCAAAAAAAAGTGACACTATAGAAATTATCTCCTTGTTCTTAAGCCGCTCTTAAACGCGCATGATTACACGCCTGGGAATTTAATGAACTTGTATTTACATTTAAGCATCTCAAAACGTTTTCGCTTTGTCTAAATATTTTAACGCCCGAGTCAAGCAAAACGATTACACTAATAAACGGTTTGCTTTTTTATTTTAAATTCCAGAAGCAGAAGTTTATGCACCTGTGGGATCAACTTAGTGCTAGGGCATTCAAATTATAACAATAGGATAATTTCTATAGTGTCACTTTTTTTTGGGACACCCTGTATATACAAGTTGTATTTTACAAAACATGTTTGGATGGAGAACAAAATAAACCCAAAAGGCTTTTACAAGTAGTTCCCCTAGTATTATATTGATACATTTATAATATTTAAAAAATTATCAGGTAATCAAGCTATGAACTAACGTATATTTACATTGATATAATTATAATATATATTATATGTATATGATGCAATAAGTTCAAATATAATAAATCTTATTTTAGGCTATATTGAAATTATTTGTTTTGAGATAATATATATATATATATATATATATATATTGGCGTTGTGCCTGACGATTGGAAACTCGCTAACGTTGTCCCTGTTTACAAACACGGAGAAAAAGCGGAGGTAGAAAATTACCGACCAATTTCACTACTGTCCCTTATATCAAAAACCCTCGAACGTTGTGTATTTAACAACATCAAACATCATGCTTATGATCAGATAAACCCTTGCCAAAACGGGTTTGTGCCGAAAAAATCCTGCATCACCCAACTCATCGAAGTCCTTGATCACATTGGCCGTGACTTAGATCGTGGTAAACAAATTGACGTAATTTATTTAGACATGTCAAAGGCCTTTGATAAAGTGAGCCACGCAAAGCTGTTACATCGCCTTCGTGAATTCGGGTTTGGAGGAAGCATTCTCAAATGGTTCGGTTCATATGTGACCAACCGATATCAACAAACGACCGTTCTTGGAGCAACGTCGAGGCCGCTTCCAGTAACATCAGGAGTGCCGCAGGGGTCCATCCTCGGTCCATTATTGTTCCTTCTATATGAGAATCATCTCTCCAATTCCGTGACCAATTCAAGGATTGCTATATTCGCGGACGATACCAAGATCTTCAAGACCATCAATTCGATCTCTGATGCGTCTGCTCTACAGAATGATCTGTCAAACTTCCAAGAAAGCTCAAGCACTATTAACCTCGAATTAAATAACACCAAATGCAAAGTCTTAAGAGTCACCCGAAAGCACAATAAAATTACTTATCCATACAAACTTAACGATACCATCCTAGAATGCAC
>CACRXK020003055.1:10687-38577 GCA_902702795.2 Paramuricea clavata | reverse complement strand
GGGGGGGGCTTTAAATTTTTTTAAACCTGAAAGGGGGGGCTTTGAAAAATACAGAGAGACGAAAGAAGGGGGGCTTTGAAAATATTTACTAGTTTTAAAAATGTATCACATTTTGAAACTGGGCATAGAGATGCAAATAAATCACCACAGCTAGAAAGAGCATACTAAAATGAGTAAAATTGCAATGTTTGGTTGCAAAATGTTGTAAAATCCGGAAAATATGCCCTTGCAAAGTTTGCAAATCTGGTATACTTTTGTATTCCATGCGGAAATTGCTACCGGCCACACCCAATACAAAGTATACAAAATTTGCAAACTTTGGAAGGCTATATTTTCCACATTTTACAACATTTTGCAACCAGACTTTGCTGTTTTACTCATTTTAGTATGCTCTTTCCAGGAAAATACTTTTTTTGCTAAGATAAAAAATTACTCTATAAAAAAATTCTGTCGAGGCAAAAATCACTAAATTCCGATGACTGCATGATCAATGAATACTTTCTGGTAATAGCTCTCAATTTTCTCACATTTTTTCTAGTTTTTTTCCGATCCTCGCAAAAATGTTAATTCAAGCTGGAAAACAAAATAAGAAGCCAAAGAAATGGATTACAGCAACATGCCTTTGGAGGAAAAACGCTCGTACTACGAATGTGGCAATCGCTATGTGACTTTAGATCAAGTACTACCATGGCCAGATTATGTGAAGGAGAATCATCAGTTCTTTACCAGGAAAGGTATTATTAATGTTATTTTATGCCATTAAAATGTTACTCCATGTTAAAAAATCTTTCCCCTCTTCTGAATTCCCCACTCTTTATTAAGCACCCCCCACCCTCTTTTCTACTAAGACACTTTGCCCTTCCTATTAAGATCCCTCCTCTGTATTTCGAGGCTTTTCTCTTTCAGGATATTAAGACCCCATCCCGCTCCCTTTCGACCTCTCCCCTTTCTCTATTAAACCCTGCCCATCTGTAAAACAGTATCCTCTATTAAAAGCTCCTCTGCTCTGTTTGGCCCCACACCCTAATCTTGTTTATGACTCCATCCCCTCCTCACTATTAATGCCCCCTCTCTATTGAGATGCCCTCACCTTTTTCTCCAGTAAGCCTCTCCTCATTAAAACACTAATGTAATCTCAATTTAGAAAATTTGTTCATAAACAACTCAAACCTAAATATTCAACTGTAGATCATATGATCCAAACAATTTTATTGAATTTAATTAAATGTAGGAATAATTTCTTCTATCATTCGTACTTTGCTAGGATTGTAAGGGCAAGGAATTCCCTTTCTAGGGATACAGAACGTTTATAGGTAGCAACGAAAATTTTAAGAAAACGATTGTAGCTCATTTTTTTAGGAAGATGGACAGCTATGAAGTTTGTAAACAATAATAATTTGTAGATAACTTAATTGTAACTTATGTGGTTGTATATTATATATTTTATCTTGTAGTTTTCCTCACATACTTGTTAGTTGGCAGTCCGCTTCAATTGGGGCTTAGCTCTGTTGCCCTTTTTCCCTACAAAGCCCCTTCTCTTAAACCCCCTCCTCTCTTGCAAGAACTACCTCTCCTCTATCTCCCTCCTCTCCGTTGATATTGCCCCTCCCCCGTTCTTGATTAAGACACCCCTCTCCAGTCTATTAGGTAACTCATACTTCTTTACCAGGCTGGCTTCAAAAAGATTCAGAATTCACCACTGACAATGATCACATAAACAGAAAGGTTTCACTCTGGCGAGGAGATATAACACGGCTTGAAATTGATGCTATTGTGACTAATGGTAGGTTTCTTAGCTAGGTTTCCCAAGGTGGACAAACCAGGAAGATTGTTACGTTCTCAAGCTTTGAGCAACTGAGCGTGAGAACGTCAATTTTGGCAATAGGAAACATAACTCGAGGCTTGAGATCTGATAAATAAAAGAGAAAAGAAAATGTTCTAGAAAAGAGACACCTATTAAATCTGGTAGGTAAATATTGTAAAAAGATACTGGGAAAAATTGAAATTTCCTACTACAGTATACTAGCGTGCACAAGATGTTTTGACCCAGGTTTGCAGTTAGCTCCAGTCACTTGCAGGTAATGCAGTTACCTTGGATCCCAATATCTGACACCCGTGATAAAAAGTGTTGTGAAGCCACATTTATTATTTTCTTTCCCCGAATATTGGTTTTCCTGGAAGTATTGGAGGTAGGTTGTGTTTTTCAGTGGCGTCTTGTGGACAGGTTTTGATGGAAATCTATCTTGTTCACTTACACGTTACTCATTATTTAGATTGTGATTATGATATTTATGAAGCTGCAGGCGAGGGATTTCTGGAGGAATATAGCAAATTGAATTCATGTGACAATGACGAAGCTGAAATCACCTCAGGTACAATCATTGAAATGAATATAACTGGAACGCTACCTCCAACTAGAAATTTGAAGCCAAACTTGAAGGCCAGTCCCAGTCTTTTCACGCATGCGAAGAGCGCTTAATCATTCAATCATGATATAAACACGCGGGACGTAACCACGCGTTCCAGTTATATTCATTTCAATGAGTACAATACATATTGATTATTTTTGAAAATTTAACCATTGAGCGCCGGCGCTCTCCACTTGATGAGTAAAAAATTGTCTGGCGTTAGACGGAGTAAAGTCTGTAATAAAATAGGGTGCATTATGGCGCAATGCAAGTTAGGCCACGGTCAAACGTGGAACTTTTCATGTGCCGAACCTAATGCAAATGAAGTGAAACAAAGAACTTAGCTCATTAACATTAGGTTCGGCACATGAAAAGTTCGACGTTTGACCCTGGCCTTAATTAAATTTCTATATAAAACCTCGGTCAAACGAGGAGTTGATGAGAGTTGGTAGTCACACATTGTTACAGCGGACATTTCAAGCTCTAGATTAACAAAATAAAGGTTTGATGAATGTTCCAACTATGTTTTAACTTCAATAGAATACATGATAGTGTTGGGAAAGGATTAAGAACAGCTAACCAAGCTCACGTGACTGTCAACTCTCATGGACTCTCATCCTCGTTTCATCCGGGCTTAACTATCCTCCTTTGTGGTATTAATGCGTGTTTTCCTTCTATTTCGACAGGATATAAACTTCCAGCTAAACGTAAGTACGCAAATCATTTGGTCAATTGCCCCGTTTCAGTACACTTGTATACAAGTCTTTTTATGTCGGACAGTGTCTGTGTCCTGCCGTTTATTTTCAAGCTTGGTTGTATACGCTGTAAAAATACTCTGCGGGAAGGTTTTACTGACGGTACATTCATGAAGAACAACAAGCCGACATGGAGACCAGATTTTAGATTTTATTTTTTTCACGTTGTGTAGATGTGATTCATATGCATACTCCATTTTTTGGACGAGAGCGAGAGCCACTATTGGAAAGCTGTTATAATTCCTGTCTCAGCTGGTGAAAGAACACGAATTGAGTTCAGTGGTATGTTTGCATACAGTTTAGTTCTAATAATATTTAATGTGCTATTTACAATATCAGCAGCCATGTTGTATCGGATATATAAACTCGAGCCGAAGGCGAGAGTCTGCATATTCGATATAGCACGGACACAAATGTTGTAAATAGCTTGTGAAACGTCTTGATGAGAACATTCGTATTCTTCAACAATTTTAAATAAATGAATGATATAGACGGTCTATATAGACCCAGTGAACTATATATGTTATATAATTCAGTGTATAGACCGTATTCATCAATCGTGATCGAGGCCTCGTATATCCTAGGATACGGGGAAAACGCGGGAAAACAAGTGAAAAATGCTTGACAAGCCAAATTCAGATGCTATTGTGTCGACTTTAGCGGCTTGTTTCTTTTTGCTTATTTCGATTTATAATATTTTGTGTGTATTTTAAGATTTTGTGCCCACAACGAAAGCTGTTAACGAGTATATTAGACCGGTTTTTCTCCCGTTTTTTGTGTGGAAAATATGACAACGCGTGCTAAGCGATGGTGTTTATCCCAAAAGCGAAGCGAAAAACAGTATTTTTGACTGATATTTTAACGTCAATATATATAGGTTATTCCGTGAAAAATCAAGACAACTATGGAATGAAAGTATAAATTGTGAAATTGACATTAATATGAAAGAAAACAAGAGGTCCAAAATCACAAGAGAACGTCAAATGTTATTGATTTCGTACGGAAAAATATGAACTATGTCTGTGGCTCGATGACATTCTGCAAGCAGTTTACAAGTTTAAAAAATGAAGGTTACATTATCTGAGTGAGTTGTAATCTTATTTCTTCAACAATAGATTCATATTTCTTACGATTTTGGTGTTGTACAGACGTTTTGTATAGCCCTGTCGGTTGTTTGTTTTGGCCATAGAAACTACGACAATAGTACAAAGGTTTTCTTTTCCGATTGATTGCCGTAATATTTTCGGAAAAAAGCTGCCATAGCCGAAAGTAAAAAAACATTTTGCTAATTTTCCCGCGTTTAAAGTTTATGTAAAACAGGTTGATTTTGTATCAGATATACAAACTCCTCGACGCTCATGATTTCTTTTGTGTTTTAATTCTTTATGAATTATTAATGAGTTTTACAAATTATTTGGGTAAAGACCTACCTAAAATGATCATGTTTTGTGATTGGCTTTCAGAAACAAATCAGAGACAAAAATGATCATTGTTCGTGACTCGTTCTTTAGAAAGACGATTTCTATAGCTTTGTTGTCTTTCATTGTTATAATCAACCAACCACGAGCCTGGATAGTATAGGTAGATGATGACGCAAATATTAATGTTTATATTGCACAAGTATCTATACATATGCAATATTCAAATGCGAATTACAATACATTATTATATAGATATAAGCAATAAAACAACAAAAGAGAAATATAATTATATACATGCAGCACTAATCAATTACTGAAAAGTTCTACTGAATAAAAATGTCTTAACACTATTTTTAAAAGTTGTAATGTTCTGTAGTTCTCTTATTTTCGCTGGAAGAGAATTCCAAAGTTTGGGAGCAGCACGCGAAAAAGCACAACCCCCGAGTGTCTTCTTAGATTTACCATTAGGGTTTGCTAAAAGTAGCCCATCATAGAAATTACTACAGAGAGTATTATGGGGATTACTACAGTATTGTAGATAGTGGACGTGCTTACTTATATATATTGTAGCTAGAATACAGTATTTCACTCTTTGGTTGATAAAGCATTTTAATACAATGATCATATTTTTTGTTCTTCAGGCATTTTGCTGTATATCTACTACATACCTCGATTACGGTGAGTACCACTGAACTGAATATAACTAGAACGCTACCTCCAACTGGAAATTTGAAGCCAAACTTGAAGGCCAGTCCCAGTCTTTTCACGCATGCGAAGAGCGCTCAATCAGTCAATCATGATATAAACACGCGTGTCTGGGAGTCAAGATTTGGCTTCAAGTAAAAGATAGGCAGTTTATGTGAAGGTATAGCGTTCCAGTTATATTCATTTCAATGGTGAGGACTTAAAGACGTGTTCATATGAGCGTAGCTAATCGGGAAACTCACCCGACTGAGATCTGCATGCCTTTTGTTAATGCATATAAAATTCAATTTCTGTTCATATGAGAAACGAGTCAGCCTGACTTGATGAGATCTCACCTTGCGCTAGGTGGCACTGAGTCATGTGGAATAAAATTTTCCATTTGAAAGCTTTATCCCTTTGGACCTTACTAGACCTCTAGGAAGAACGATAAAAACATTGATACAGTTAAAGTAAGGTTAGTTTAAAAATTGTTTCTAGTGTTCCCGAGCGAAAAGGATATTCATGTTGCGTTGAAAACCGTTAAAACGTGGTTGGAAGAAAATGATGATTGGGTATGTAATAAAATTGTTTGATTATTCACGGGCATGTAAGTGGGCAATATCGCAAAAAAAACTGACGAGCTGTTTAACTTCTCGCCCAACAAAAGAAAAACATAACATATTTTAACTTGAAAGAACAAGTATTTGACTTGTCATTTCAACAGTAACCAGCTTTTGTGATGTCGTGATCACCACGCTTGCCTTTCACGCTGCATGGGAGACCTGGGTTCAATCCATGGTCGGACCTCTACTCAAAGTCTTAAAATAACTGAGGAGAAAATGCTACCTTTACATTGACATCAGTAAATGGTTAGACTTTCGCGTCTTCTCGGCAGGCTTTTAGCCAGGTTCCTAAAAGAGGGCGTCCAATTTTGGTATAACGATACATCTACAGTAAGGGGGGGGGGGTTCGAGCCTTTTGAAGTTTACGTTACTTCATGTCAGTATCTGTTCCAAGCTCGTTCAAAATTTTTCAAAACACACTTGGGTGTGTGAGTTTGTGCCGCTATGCTTCTTTACTTAACTATGCATGACATTTTCATTCAGCCAGGTACACCATCAAATTGATCAAAATGTCTAATGTATAATAAGGAGAATTGAAGCTATTTTGTTTCAGATATATTAATATACTTAGGGAAATAATTGAAAATAATTTCCCTTTTCCCCAGAATTTGGGCGTCCAAAGGCGTCCATTTGTTTTTCTAGAGGCGTCCCAGGATGCCTGGACGCCCGTCTGGCTAAAAGCCTGCTTCTCCGATAAGGACGTTAAAATCGTAGGTACCTCGGATCCACTATCAATTGGGAAATCCGCTCACCAATGAGTGAGAAACGGTTAAAGTCTTTGCTTCAATCCTAGGTTGGTCGTATCATTTTTGGCGGATTTTTCCTGCATATTTATCCAAGGTTAATGCTCGAGAACTTTCCTTGTACGACCAAGAATGGTACAGAAGAGACTGAAGGTAGGTCTGTTGTCTTATTTTCCTGGATTGTAAGACTCATTAATAATTCATGAAGAAAATAGGCTGTTGCGGTATATCGATATACCGATAATTATCGGGTTTTTATAAATTCCGATTACTGGATATTGGAGTTTTCGATATATCGTCATATCGATATTTTTCGGTATTATCGATATCACGTTTACGTTTGTATATTTAAACGTCATGTCAATCTTCAAAGACAAGGGCGATCAATGTGCTAACTCCGCGGTAAAATCTGTAAATTAAGGTTGGAGCGAGATCTAAAACGTGTTTGTTTATACGTTGGCGTTGCAAACTGTAATATGTCATTTTGCGCATCTCAAAAAATAAAATTTGCGAACTTTGCAAGGCTATATTTCCCGCATTTTATAACATTTCGCAACCAAACTTTGCAATTTTACTCATTTTAGTATGCTCTTTCTAGCTGTTGTGATTTGCATCTCCTTGCCTAGTATTAAAATTAGTCTATAATGGGAATTGTCTAATAGACAATTCCCATTATAGACTAATTTTAAAACTAGGCAAGGAGATGCAAATAAATCACCACAGCTAGAAAGAGCATATTAAAATGAGTAAAATTGCAAAGTTTGGTTGCGAAATGTTGTAAAATGCGGGAAATATAGCCTTGCAAAGCGGACATTTCAGAGGCTACTGATCACTGGCGTCACACCAATCACTTTTCAATGGTGCGAAGCCAGATGGCATATTGCACACAAATTTGGTCACCACAGTCGGTATCAGAAAACGTCCAACGTCGCGCCACCAGATACATTTTATCACTGCCATTTTTGTCAGGAGTATCATACAAAGATAGACTTGTCAAAAGTGATTTACTACCATTAACATACTGGCATGAATTCCTGGATATGGTCTACCTTTACAAAACGTTAGTTCTATCTAACGACCACAATATCCATGTAAAGACAACAGATCGGTTGACGAGAGAAAATGGTGGAACAGCAAAAATTATACTACAAGTTCCTAGAGTAAAAAACACTTCAACATTTCAGAACAGTTATTATACTGCAGATCACCCAGGACTTTTAACTGTTTACCATCACACTTACGGCAGTCAAATCTCTCAGTCAGTCAATTTAAATGCGGCCTATTTAAATATTACCAAAAGCTTGTTGAAGAGGTCTACGACATTGAGGTTCCACAAACGTTTAAAACAGTGTGTGTAAAGTGCCAATTGTATCGTTCCTTGTCCAGTCTTTCTGTCAAACTGTGTTGTCATTAGTTGCTGTTAACCCAGTGGAAATATCACTTTTTAGTGAGCATGTGAAATTTAAATTAAATTCCTTTTTTTCGATCCACATGATTAGAATTGCTCAGGACCACATTAAATCAAACGTCTCAGTGATTAGCGATTTTGAAGCGATATATCCACTGTGTTAACCTATATTTCAGTATTGCATTAGCAGGTTACCCGTAAAGGAGCAACTAGCTCTGTGGGTTAAACCGGTCATGTGACAAAGATTGTAAAATACACCTTATTGAAATTATCACGCACCCGATGAGTGAAAGCTGTTATATCGTGGTTGTTTGGCATAATTTGAAAACAGAAACTTTTGCATAAAATTAAGCAAATTTTGCATAAAATTAAGCAAAATACAATCGCGAAAAAATATCGATTATCGGTATTTTTTTCCGGTATCGGTTTTCGTTTTTTTTTTTAAATACCGCAACAGCTTAGAAGAAAACACAAAAGAAATCATGAGCGTGAAGTAGTCTGTATATATCTGATACAAAATTATGCTGATGTACATAAACTTTAAGTTTATTTTTCTCACCGAATATCATTCATTTATTTCACATTGTTCAAGAATACGAATGTCCTCATTAAGACGTTTCACAAGCCATTTACAACATGAGTGTTGATATACAAATTCTCGCATTCGGCTCTTTACGATAATTATTCACAAAATCTTAAATTCTGTCTGAAGGGAGTAAAAGTAGTTTGGTAGAAAACGCGAAGTCGGGCTGAAAACGCCAAAGACTGTCGTTTTGAGAAAGCATTGATCAGTTCAAACTTATAACTCGAATATTTGGGCTTCTTTCAAATTCTAGTTATGTGAATGCTTCCGGCCAATTTGACTATGTTGCAGTAGTTGCACAGGTTTGCGCGCTTTGCACAAAGGCATTCAGCAATACTATAGCTCAACTATACTGTGTTCAAGTGACAGTACAATTATTTATGCGGTGTTTCCATCTTTTCAAATTCTAGCCGCTCAGAGCCTAGAGTTTTATACTTGTAATTGTCGCAAAACTCAGCAATACAACATACACAGTGATTTGATGGAGGTTATATTTCATTTTACATTATGCTAAATCTTGTTTTAACTTTATTTTGTCAAGATATTGAAGAGGAAGAATATAGGCGTGCATATTTGCAAGCTCTCCATGAAGGTGAAGCAAAAAATAATCGAATTCCGATTATGGTGGTCGGGCAAGACCGAGGCGGAAAGACGTCGCTGATGAGACGTCTTTTAGGATTACCATTCAACAAAGATCAACCCAGTACCACTGGTATTGACGTTAATGTTATCGAGCTAACAGAACAAAACGCGGAAGATCCCTGGAAAAAGACAGAAGTGAAGAAGTTTATGACCAGTGAAAGCGAGGCAGAGACTGTATTATACAAAAAAACTGCCGAGTATCTTGATGGAGGAGTTCAGAGGAATTTGGAAGGGGATGCGCCAGAGCCATTGAAGCCAGTGATGCAAGTAAAGCCAGTGATGCCAGTGATGCAAGTAAAGCCAGAGATGCCAGTGAAGCCAGTGATGCCAGTGAAGCCATTATTAAGAAAAGAAATCTCCAAAATCAAATTGCAGAGGTCCACTGAACACGACCAGAACGAAGTTCTTCGGGTATTTGTAAGTGACTTTGCTGGACAGTCAATCTATTACGATACCCATGGCTGCTTTGTGAAACCGCATTGCCCTTATGTTTTGGTTTACGACCTTTCTCTAGAGTTTGATAAACCCGCCGTTCCCAAATTTAAAACAAGTAATGAAGAGGAAGAGATAGAGATGAACAATCCTCATCTGAATACCAATTTAGATAATTTTACATCATGGTTGAAGTTCCTGCAAGGTTTAGGAGAATGCCAAGATCTACAGTTTCCTGATAAATCTGGTCACTTTACCACTGCAAAGGGTGAGAACTTTAAACTGCCACCAGTTTTAATAGCCTTAACTCACAGTGATGAGGTGAAAGGCAACGACAGCAGAATAGATTGTGTACAGAAGAGAATAAAAAAGGTCTTATCTGGAGGAAAATATGAGAATGTTGTCCCAGAGTTTTTCGTGATCGACAATACATTGGAAGACGACGACGGAGACGACGTGCGAAAGGTTCGTAGAAAGCTTTTTGACCTCTCGAATGCAGTCCTTAACCAGGAGATTTTAATGCCTGTGAAGTGGCTAAATTTTGAAGTTGCTCTAAGCCGGAAAGATTGCAAGTATATCCCAGTTGACGAAGCTAAGCAGGAAGCGAAGGCCTGTGGCGTTGGTGAGTTTGATCAAGCTATCAAATTTCTACACCGCCAAGGTGTGGTCGTGCACCACAGTGGATCCAGCAAGGTTGTATTGGATCCTCACTGGCTAATGAATCGCTTTACGAAAGTGATCTCCATGCCCGGCAGATTGGATGCCTTGTCCAGGTACACTCTTGACGTGTTCAGGCAGAACGGCATTTTGTTTCGAGAATATCTTCAGAAGCTGGAAGACGGAAAACTGTTAGAAGAGCTTATGCAAAAGTTTAATTTGATTTGTCTTTGCCAGCACGAGGGAAAAACTGCTTTTTATGTCCCTTCAGTTGCCCCAGCTATGAAACCAGGAAAGGAGTTGGAAGCTAGCAATGTTCCATCGCTGTTTGTGACATTTCCTCGCAAACTTGTACCGATGGGCCTGTTTACGAAACTTCAAGTGAAATTGATTTCTGAGTGGGAAAAGCGCTTCCCCAATCAACAAGCCACGCCTTTCTTCTACTGCAACTATTCCTTGCTTCCGCTTATTATAGACGGCGACGTGTATGATGTTTGTTTAATCGACCTCCACGAGTTCATCAAGGTTGCCGTTTTTCCAAAACAGGATGGCGACCATTTCAAGTTTGCCAGTCATCTCAAAACCACTCTGAAAAAGTGTTTGGACGACCTTAAATCTCCAGACCAACTATTATTCAGCATGACCAGCTATGACCTCGAAGTGGAATGTACCTGCTGCTTTGGTAAAGAAGAAAGAAAGTGTTCTCGTCATCATGAGATCCAGTGTCATTCAGACCGTTGTGGGCACCGCCACTTCTGGAAGCTTAGTGACCTTCAGAGACTATACAACGATAAATCCCCTGCAGTTTGCCGGACGGACGAACGCTCGTCCAAGGTGTTTGACATAAAGAGTGTAAAAATTTGGCTCAATACTGGTAAGTGACTAATGCTAAAGGCGTTTTTACTTTTCCAGTTTTGAAATCTTTAGTTGACAATCATCTTTGCTGTGGTTAGGACCAAGCCTGGGTTAGGACTATCGAGGGATTAGTGAGCTTAAGCAAGCAACGTTTCTGTCAACACGGAGGGGCGTCATCTGAAAATTGGTATCACTAATATTGGAGGCGTTTTGCAACATAGCGCTCATGTAAGGAAGCAAAAAACTTTAAAAATCTTATGTTTTGTCATATGTGTTGAAGATTACGACAAACAGACAAACTGATACAAACACAGTTTTTAATCCAGTCCCCTCCCCCGGCAATCTGACGTTCATGTTGACAAAAACATCGTTTGCTTGAGCTTCCTAATATAATACGAGTAACACAGATTTAGTAAGACAAACGTTTTGTCTCGTCGTCCATGTTGACAAAAACATCGTTTGCTTGAGCTTCCTAATATAATACGAGTAACACAGATTTAGTAAGACAAACGTTTTGTCTCGTCGTCCATGTTGACAAAAACATCGTTTGCTTGAGCTTCCTAATATAATACGAGTAACACAGATTTAGTAAGACAAACGTTTTGTCTCGTCGTTCATGTTGACAAAAACGTCGTTTGCTTGAGCTTCCTAATATAATACGAGTAACACAGATTTAGTAAGACAAACGTTTTGTGTCGTCGTCCATGTTGACAAAAACATCGTTTGCTTAAGCTTCCTAATATAATACGAGTAACACAGATTTAGTAAGACAAACGTTTTGTCTCGTCGTTCATGTTGACAAAAACGTCGTTTGCTTAAGCTTCCTAATATAATACGAGTAACACAGATTTAGTAAGACAAACGTTTTGTCTCGTCGTTCATGTTGACAAAAACGTCGTTTGCTTGAGCTTAATATAATACCTAATATAATACGAGCCTAATATAATACGAGTAACACAGATTTAGTAAGACAAACGTTTTGTCTCGTCGTCCATGTTGACAAAAACATCGTTTGCTTGAGCTTCCTAATATAATACGAGTAACACAGATTTAGTAAGACAAACGTTTTGTCTCGTCGTTCATGTTGACAAAAACGTCGTTTGCTTGAGCTTAATATAATACCTAATATAATACGAGCCTAATATAATACGAGTAACACAGATTTAGTAAGACAAACGTTTTGTCTCGTCGTCCATGTTGACAAAAACATCGTTTGCTTGAGCTTCCTAATATAATACGAGTAATACAGATTTAGTAAGACAAACGTTTTGTCTCGTCGCTTGTCGGACCCAATGTTGTGAAAGAGAGCTGCTTGCAGCCTACACAACATCAGAATGGGTAAAGTTGTAGTTGACAATTATAATAGGCAGATCAGTAAGAATTAAAGAACAGGTAAACGAATTAAATGATGATAAAGTATCTGCTGATATAAAGCTTACTTTTTTTTTTAGTAGAGTGAGATATTTTCCATATCTTCACTAGTGAAGATATTGATCGCGTGACTTTTAGTATTTATACAATTTTTTACTTGGGACTATATAATAAACAGAACATTACACGGTGGCTTGAAGATATGACTTGTATCTTCTCGTGTTAAAAACAATATTTTACTCACTCGCTGCGCTCGTTCGTAAAATACTGTTTTCACCACTCGAAGATAAAAGTCATATATTCGCGCCGCCGTGTAATATCCTCTATATACGAACTCTTAAAGACATCACGAAATATCATTGAGATATTTTTTGTGATGTCTTTACTATAGTGAAGATGTCGATGCAGACAGGACTGGCCAGAATGAGTGCTGATTTGTTTCTTGTGACTGTGTTGTTTTATTAACTGATACATGATTTTATATTGTCGTGGTGAAAGCAATATTTTACTCATTCGCTACGTTTATTTATAAAGTATTATTTGCAATACTCAAAATAGAATCCATATCTTAATTCGCGCAGCCTTGTATCTTCCATGTTTAATTGTTTCATCCGTTTTTTCAAGTGCCTGATGCGGCAGTAGACAGCTCGAAGTGTGGATCGCAAAATGAAACCTCAAGTGAAGCTTCAAGCTCGGGTAATTGTTTGGTTACGGTTAAACTTTGACTATACATTAGTTTGCAATTTACGATTCTGATTTTAGAAGACCATATATTTGAGGGCCCCCTATACCTTTTCACAATATGCTTTCACGTAAAAATATTTTGCCTTTTCACGAGTCACGGATTAAGAAAACGATCGATCACGTTTCGCGGCTAAGTAAAATAAGCCCTTCACGCTTCACGCAAAAAGTATAGGCGGCCTGATCACGTTTCACGGCTAAGTAAAACAAGCCCTTCACGCTTCACGCAAAAAGTATAGGGGGCCCTCATATTTCTGTGCACACTTTGTAAGTACCGTGTGTGTTTTCATCAGAATTTTTTGCAGCATTTTTATTGAATATAATTCATAAAAGCTGGTAGTGCCTATTAAGCCTTTTAGTTTTGAACGTGGAAAACAAATGTTCTTTTGTACGGGACTTTAAGCTGTTGCGTTATTTCTGTGGCGTTTTAAAGAGGTATCGAGGGAACTGATCAGTTGGCCTGTTCTTGATTTCAGTTCATAGGAATTTTTAGTCACAAGCATTGTAGATAATTTTTCATCATGTATCTAGGTTTATTGTTGTAATATGTAGTTTTAAATTATTCACAGATTCTAAATCAACAGGAGACTCCTATCTCAAAGGATCTATGGACGGTATGAATCAGTTAATGTAATAATAAATTTCTATCTAGTGATTATATACAAGAAAACGTGGTATTTTAGCGAATCAAATACCATTGACGTGCATTGTCGTGGTGCAAACATGTCTCTTCCCAGTTCTCAGACATGTTATTCTGTTACAACCTGGGGCCGGTTGTATCAAGCCTGTTTAGCTTAAACGGTGGATAAGTCAAAATTAAATAACACTCTTATATCTTTCGTGAATCAGTCAACTTAAATATTCTGCACTGAATATGTAGTTGTAAACAATATTGTTCTATTAAGGTTCAAAACTTTTAGTTTGGTTGTTTAATGAATCTATAGACTTGCTTTCTATTTTGAGCTTAACCACCGTTTAAGCTAAACGGGCTTGATACAACCGGCCCCTGTAGGCTAACTGAACGTGTAAATCTGGGTTCTTATATACGGGTTACGGTTAGACTTTGACTATATATTAGTTTGCAATTTACGTTTCCGAGGAAAGAAATATTTTCGTCTTGGCAAATGAAAGGCAATTTAGGCGTGACCCACAGGACATTTTGCAATCTATAGGCTCTTTAAAAGGGCATTTCCTTCAATATGCGGGGACAATCTATAGAATTCTGAAGATTATACACTTATTTCAAAACGTTAAGTATCATTCACTCCCAGTGCTGTAAGTAACTTCGTTTACAAGTAACGAAATTACAAGTAATCCAGGGTTCGTACAAAACTTGAAAGTCGTTGTATGTCCTTGAATTTGAAAACAAAAATCCAAAGCCTTGAATGTCCTTGAATTATTCTTGCTTTAGGTTTTGGATATTTTCTGAAATTGTTTGACATTCAAGACGGACATTTTGTTGAACTGATTTTGCATGTTCATATCTGACCTCATTATAAAGTTACGTTTTGAACAATTCAACGTCAGATTTTGCTGATTTCTAACGCCTTCTTCTTCAGTATGTAGTCCTTGAATTTGCTGACACTTGGCCTTGAATGTCCTTGAAAAGTCCTTGAATTTGACTCTTCCTCACATGTACGATTAACCCTGGTAATTGTTACTTTTAGAGTAACTGTAACGGTAGCTAGTTACCTTTAAAAATAATGTAACTGTAACGAGTTACATTTTGTCCTAAAATGAAACGATAACGCTTTACTTTTATAGCCAACGTTTACGTTACTTTTTTCGTTACATTCTTGCGGTTAAAACTTACAATTTACCTCTCAGTTCTCGAAATTCTCCTCCTTTGTAACTAGTTACAAAAATATTGAAGTAATTTTGTAACGGCAACTGGTTACATTTTTTTAAGTGTAACTTTTACCAGTAACTAGTTCCTTTTTTTGGGAATGTAACTGTAACTGTAACTGTAACTAGTTCCAAAAAATGAGTAACTTTTACAGCACTGTAATCACTCCATTTTCCAAGTTCACAAAGAGATCTTTGTTGTGAGACTTTGTTCATCTGATGAACGTTAAGTATGGTATTAGTGTGGACGTTCGATAATTTGGCACTTACCATTTCAATTTCATTCAAATTATTTTCATTCAAAATATTTTGATTAATACTGTCAAGTGTCAAAACGAATTTTCTGCTCATTGTCTCATTTTCTTGTTAATTATAACAACTTATCACAGCAAATTTTATCACTGCACATTTTACTTTTATCATGCACTGTACAAGTTGGTTATCACTTCATCCACGCAAATTAGGTACATATATGTTTTATATTCTCGTGGTGAAAGCAATATTTTATTTGGTACGCTTAGGCCAGGGTGAAACGTCGAACTTTTCATTTGCCCAACCTAATGTTAATGTGCTAAGTTCTTTGTTTCACTTCATTTGCATTAGGTTCGGCACATGAAAATTTCCACGTTTGACCGTGGCCTCATTCATGCATAAAGTACTGTTTGCACTACTCGAAATCAAAGACCATATCTTAATTCACGCAGCCTTGTATCCCGTATGTATAATTGTTTCATCCGTTTTTCAAGTGCCTGATGTAGCTATGGTAGAAGACAGCTCGAACTTTAGAAGGCCAAATGAAACCTCAAGTGAAGCTTCAAGCTCAGGTAATTGTTTGGTTACGGTTAGACTTTAACTATACATTAGATTGCAATTTACGTTTCCGATTTTACAAGTTGTTACAAGTCTGTTCACAAGCTGTCAACAAGTTGTGTTCGCACTGCTTCTTCCCAGTTGTTGTAACAAGTTTGGAACAAGCTGTTAACAACTTGTAACAAGCTTGATGGCATTATCAGCCTTGTTACAAGACTGTGCTAACAAGTTTGTTACAGCCATGATACAACAAGGATGTTACAAGGTTGTTAACACAAGGTTGTGACAATCTTGTTATATCAAGCATGTAACGGACTTGTGAGAACAACCTTGCAACAAATCTGATAATTTTGACACGGTTGTTACAAGTTATCAACAAGTTGTTCCAAACTTGTTGACGGCTTGTTGGCAGATTTGTTACAAGATGTGAGATTTTTACGTGTGTATCTTTAAACAAATTTCTTGACCCCCACGTGACGTCACATGCAATCCGAGAATAGAACGATGAATCATCGTTGTTAATTGTATTAAAACTTTGTACAACGAGTTGCCTTTGTAATTTGTATCATCATGTTTTGTGAAGGCAATGATCGTATAGCACCACTACCACCAGAACTCAATATCACACTCCCGACAGCGAGGGATTTTGATAGTGAACCATATTACTGGTCAAGCAATGAGATTCAGTCACAACTACCAACAGATATTCTGCTAATAACAGCAAATGATCATGAATTCAATGCTTGCTATTCGTATATGAAACATGTTCAACGAGGTTATTCTACGAAACTGGGAATGGTATATTTTGGTCGATTTGGCAATCAGAATAACCCGAATGTGAGAGTTGCATTGATGAAATCTTGGCAGGGACCGATTGAGGCTGTAATAGCAGTGAAAAATGCCGCTGAAATTTTACACCCAAAAGTAGTCCTCTTTGTCGGGATCTGTGCAAGCATGGGACGGGCGAAGGCAAAACTTGGCGATGTCGTGATTTCTGCCAAACTGGCGACTTATGATGATAAGAAATTCAAGACAGATGGTGCAGTTGTGTTTCACAGCACTAAAGCGAATGTTAGTAGAAATATGGCTCGTCTTATCCTCAATGCAGCTCATGGTTGGAAACCACCGTTGAAAGACCCGAAAAGTTTAGACGTTGAAGTTCACCATGACGCTGTGATGTTAAGTGGCTCGGATTTAGTTAATAATCTTGAAAAACGACAAGAGTTACTGAATTCGTTCCCGGACGCACTTGGTCTTGAAATGGAGGGTGCAGGTAGGAACTTCCCGCATCATTCCAGCCTTCCACACCAATTAGGCTTCGAACGGTGTATCAATCTGTCAACCTGTTAAAACAAATTCCAGAGGGGAGGGAACTTAAAGGAAAATGACAACATAAAATTTTTATTTTCTCATTTGAAAGAACTTTTGTAACTACATATTAACTTCTTTTACCGCTTTTTCATATCTTGCTTAGTTCTTGAAATAATTTCACTTGAAGTAATGAGATGTTCGCCATCTTGGATAAATTTTTGACCTCATTAACGGTAGTTTTGGTGACGTCACAACGGAAGAAGTTATTTCGTTGACCTCAGAATGACATTTCGTCAAAAATTTTTCTTCAAGATTGGTTTAGAAACAAACTTGGAGTAGGGTTAGGTTAGGGTTAGGTCAAGGACCTTGACCTAACCCTACTCCAAGTTTGTACTCAAGGGTTAGGGTTAGAGTTGGTGTTTGGAATAAGGTTAGTGTTAGTAAAACCGTTGCTTTGTTACGTTTTGTTACTCTGAGGCCAGCGAAATAATCTCTTCCTGTGACAACAGGGATCAACTACATAAAAGTATTCGTTGCTAACCAAATATTGATTGGTAGATGTTTTAAAGGTTTTGAGTGATCTTGATATTTCGAAGGGCAGACAGAGTATAGTTTTGAGCGCAAAATGATTAGTGGTTGTCTAGATAAAAATATCGCGTGACCCCTGTTGTGATGTGACATGCATATCTACAAAAATTGAAGATGGCGGACATTTCATTCCTTTCGATCAAAATATTTGTAGAAGTAAGCAAGATATGGAAAAAAACGGTAAAAGAGTATTATATATAGTCCTAAAAGTTTTTTCAAATGAGAAAAGAAAAAATATATTGTCATTTCCCTTTAATGGGGGATTTCTAGTGTCTTTAATACTGAACAAAAATTAACTGAGATTTTTAACCCAAAACATGATTGGGCTTGATGCGCTATTACTGCAAAATGGGTTAGCGTTATGCCTATGACATGAACACACGTCTACATTTTTGTGCTTAAATTTTAGGTTTATATGCTGCTGTGTATGATCTTGGCATAGAATGGGCTGTGATTAAAGCAGTGTCGGATTTTGCTGACGGAAGTAAAGAGAAAACAAAACTTTGGCAGCCATTTGCCAGCGCAATGGCGGCATCTGTTGTATATAATATGTTTAAATATCCTGTTGTGCTAAAAGACTGGCGTCACTACAACGCAGAAGGTAGCTATTCTGTTATACCGACTCCACACGTTTCCATCGACCAGTTTCTTAAAAGTATTGCTGGTACAACGGAAGGCACGGTATATGCCAACACAATTAAATTTTACCATCATTTCTTCCTCCCGTATCTCATATTCTACTACATCCCCTAAAATAAACACGTTCACCTTTATATTCAAATGACTATCATTTGCCCTTTTCATTTTCATCCTTCTTACCACTATCTTTCTTCATTTTCCCATTCTACCCATCCATCCTTATTTCCTATCCAACTTTTCTTGTCTCCCTTTTCCCATTTTCCCCTACTTTGTTTCTTATTGACCTAAGGTAGATCTTCTTACTTAATGTATTTAGGACATACATAATGGTCGCACAATTAAATACGTAGCTTCAGGACGAGTTCACTCATGGAATGAATCTTGGGTCTACGATGGAACAGCGAAAGATGCTGCACCTGTCCTCTCTGTGAAGAACCATTTTGAAACCGCTGATCAGGCAATTTACGCAGCCACCGAAGAGTTATTTAAGCAACTGAAGGAACGCAAGTTAATATAAGTTTAGAGAGGTTAAGATACCCCGATTCCGATTTACGGGTACGGGTGATATACACGTACCCGTAAATCGGGGAATAGCTTGTAACTTAAGAAATCCAAGATACTCCGGCGTGAGAAAACCGATCAGAGAATGGCAACTTTCGCTGTTGAGGTTCGCCATAAATTGTTAAAAACTTTGACCAGCATATGTGCATTATTTATTTGGATAAGATGTTGAAAATGTGTACTATTTAAACGGCCCAAAAATAGTAAACAGGAAACACCCGTACCCGTTTGTCGTTTACGTGTAGACCACGGTTTACCGCGGGGAAACGTGCAAAATTGGGTAAAACGGGTAAAATTGGGTAAAACGGGTAAAATTGCTGACATCAGCAAAAATTGGTAAACAAAATGGCGATACTCGTACCCGTAAACCGGAACCGGGGTATCTTGACCTCTCTAATAATAACATATAAACTCGGTTTGTGCCAGAGTACACAACCAGAAACGCGCAAGTTGCAGCAGGTCTGCTGTAGACATGACGCAACTTACGATCATCAAGTCGATATCAAGCCCTTTTGACGTTTTACTCTTACTAATAGCTATTTCAATAACAACAAGATAACGTACAAACAAATTCATGGTTGTGCAATGGGTAGTCATGTTAGCAAACCTCTGCATGGAACTGGAAATTGAGGAGGACTCAGCACTAAGTACATCTTCTATACAACCTAAGAAATGCTTCGTTATGTCGATGATGTATTTTCTATTATTAAAAAACATGCGTTAACCAATTTCTACAAATTACTGAACTCGCGATACTCTAACATCGCGAACCATGCGTGGGCAAACGACCACAGAATTGATTTTTAAAACGGAAAAAGTAATTGACAAGGGAAGCTATCGACATAAATCGACATTATCGACATCGAGTCTTGGCACACTGCATGCACGAAAGACGCTGATAACAACTCAAAACATTTGCCAGAACAATATCTCTTTTTGCTCAAAAAACTTTAAATTTTGCACTAGTAGGCGGAACTGTCAGTAATTCGGCTTTTGTGTCAGTAAATGTAATTGTAAACCGCTATTGTACAGCACTATTCACTTTGTGTCATATCTTATATCACTAGCACATTATTAATCTACCCGTTGAAGACTGCAGACTGGCAGTCAAAAGCTTGTGACAAATAAATATTTTTAACCCGAGAACGTTTACGCAATTAACTTGTAATAAGTCTATTGAGCTCAACAACCTTGTAGCAAGTTGTCAACAAGCTGGGAACAAGCAGTGCGAACACATCCTGTTGACAAGTTGTTGGAACAGCATTACTTGCTACAAGTCTACTGCAAGTTTGTTACTAGTTGGTGCGTATTAATTGCTAAAAGTCTGCTGCAAGTTTGTTACAAGTTGTGCGTAATAAAGTACACCAATACCGAGGCCAATACTCCATTGAATAACTCATTATCATAGTACTACACGAAGTTTCCATGCTATACCTCTGAACTTTAATACTGTGGGCTCAAACGAAGAAAGTGGGAGCAGTGAGTGGGAGTGGAACACTGATATCAGTGGAGTGGAACCACTGAGAGGTTCAAATTTAGAAATGAAAATGAAACTAGTATTGTCAAGACGTGCTCGAGAGAAATGTGGAGATTATGACGGTTGTTAAAAGGTGTTTTTCCTACTACATATATTTTGCAATGGAGACAACAACATCAGACAAAAGTATGTTTAGTATGTTTTAATAGAAGCCTGGCGTACCCGCCAGAAATATTGATGGCTACGTGGCTACGCAGTGAGTTTTAAATTAAAACGAGTCGTTCGTATAATAATTGCGTAATTATAAGGTAGATATATTTCTCACTGGTTATACGCAGTGAGTTTTTAAGGGAACGAGAAATTGATATAATGATGTAATTGTGAGGAAGGTATATTATTTAGTGGCTACGCAGTGACCTAATAAAGGCCGTTTGTCATTAAGGTTCGCTTTGCGACCTTAAAGTCAGATTGACGTTTACGGCAAACGTCAAAACGCCAGCGAAGTTTTTGATTTTACAACTCTATTATAATAGCTTTTACAACAGTTTTGAAATATATTAAACAATTATTAAACTTGTGGTATTTAGCAATAATTTAAGAAAGCAAATTAACCACTAGTCATGTATTCACCAAAGCAGTAAATAAGATTTGTCGTTTAAAGTTTACATTTGGCGTATAAATTTCATGCGTGAACGACTACAAGCTCTTAGCAGTTCAAGTATAAAATTTATACGCCAAACCATAGAATCCCAATAAATATAGTTGTAACAAATAAAAAGCGTTAAATTTGTTTAATTTTGAATAAATTTGCATTGTATTACCGTGCTTTGCTCTTTTCAATCTTGCGCTGTGAATTCAGTGACGTAGTAAATCGCGTATACGAAGAATAAGTTATACTCAGGGTTATACTATAACTGACTTATGCTTCGTATATGCGATTTACCTACGTCACTGAATTCACAGCGCAAGATTGAAAAGAGTCAAAGCACGGTAATACAATGCAAATTTATTCAAAATTAAACAAATTTAACGCTTTTTATTTGTTACAACTATATAAATTTATTGGGATTCCTATGGTCAAACGTCAACTTCAAACGACAAATCTTAATTTACTGCTTTGGTGAATACATGTCTATAATGGTTAATTTGCTTTCTTAAATCATTCCTAAAGAGCACAAGTTTGATATCAATTGTTTAACATATTTCAAAACTGGTGTAAAAGCTATAATAATAGAGTTGTAAAATCAAAAACCTCGCCAGCGGTTTGACGTTTGCCGTAAACGTCAATCTTAATTAGAAGATTGTTTTTGACACCCGCGTGAGCAAATTTCCAAAGCCCGCTCCGCCCGCGCGGGCAAAGCAACTGCAATGGAAACCAGCCTTAAAACACGACCTGCGAGTTTATTAAACGGCTTCAAACATGGCTACGCAGTGAGTTTTTAAAAGAACGACACATTGATACTCTGACGTATTTCCTTGATATTGTAATTTGATAGCGCGTGACTGCGTAGTCACTGAAAATGTGGCTAGTGAACGGGTATTCTGCAATTTAGCCGTACTCAATCGATGAAAACCGATCATCGGAAATCCAATCAATCAATCGATGGTAATCGATATTAATTACTTAGTTCATATCGATTGACAGTCAGTCGATGGCCATTGATAGTCACAAAAAGTTATGCAAATTTTATCAATTATTATCGATATTCATTGATTTTTGTCGATTTTTATCGATTTTCGTTGATATTTATCGATTTTCGTCGATATTTATCTATTTTTATTGACAAAATGCTTTCGATTTTTATCGATTTATATCCTAAATAGTCGCCGCATGTTGGCGTATTTAAGCTAACTACATATCAAAACAGCTTAGGCTGTAAAAGTATACAGATTTGTAATAGAAGAAACACACTATTATTGTCTCGTGAACGGTAAGAAGATGTGAATTTGGTACTAATTCGCAAGACAGTTGTTAAAGACTATCATGAATGTTTATTTACCGTGAAGCTGGGAGAAGAATTTACAGCGGAAAAGAAACGAGCAGAACGAAAGAACGCTTTTAAAGTTGTTAATGTCGATAAAAAATTTATAAACAATTGATGAAAGGTCACAGCAAAACAATATCAATCTTTTCCAATATCAATCAACCAATAAATATCGATTGGTATTGATTGATATTGATACTCATCGATTACTGATTTCATTGATTAAGTATGCCAGGGTATAATTGCAACAACAGATGGTGTTCAACTTTGGAAATGTTGTATATAATGGTAACTGTCAGTTTTCCATCATCTTCTGTATGATACAGCTTTAATTCGTTGAGATCCACTGCTCTCCTCTTGACGAGTAAAATTGTCGGGCATTTATAAACAGAATAAAATTATAAATTAATTAGGGTGCAATGCAACTTAGTGGGTTAACGAGACACATGGACATTTCCTGGTTACGTCTAAATAAGCATAGCTAGTGTGTTTACAACTTACAGCATCTGATGCTCGATATATGCGAGTGCAAAAGGAACAGGGAATTTGTGACCAGTCACACGGTCACAATCGCTATGTGCGAAAATTACTTCCGGGGAAACGCTGCAATATTATTAACAAAAGGAATCTACGTGAAAATCTAGGTGAATTTTGGCAAAATACACTTCGGGAACTTTTATTAAGTTGATCGCTCCTCCATATATACAAGATGTCAGTAATATGTGCATTTACATTCATTCTAAGTTGTCCATGACCAACTGGGATAGTCTGCTGTCCAAAAGGCAGAATAATTAAGATACACTTTTACAGTAAGTTTTATACAATTATACTCGAGATAGTTTATAGGAAAGTAAGCAATTTAATTTGTTTTGTGACTTTGTCATTTATGTTTGATATTGATCGACCTGAAGCCCGGTTGAAAGCGTGAGAGTGCATGAGAAATGACAAAGATGTGACGATATAGTAAGATAGTTGCATGGGAGTCACACGATCTTGGTCAGGCTGGTTAACTGTTGTTAATGCTTTCCCAATAACACTATCATGTATTCTATATTTAATATAGTTGGAATGTTCTTCAAACCTTTATTTTGTTCATCTAGAGCTTGAAATGCCCCCCTGGCCCTGTAACAATTCTTATTCATGATTGTATACCAACTATCATCAAGTCATCCGACCTGTCAAAAATATGACCGACCATAAACATTTCATTGACTTTTTCCAGCAGAGATTGTAAATAGCAGAATATATCAATAGCCATCAGACTTGTTTGTCTACTGCTACGGCAGCTACTGCTGAAAAAAATGAAAACGCCAATTGATGTATTTGTTTGTCGCGAAAAACATGTAGCTCACAGGTGATCCCGTTGTTGCATACTTGAGACAAAATATTTTTTAAATATTTTTTCCGACTTACCTACCTATATAAAACATGGTCCCAATTTGGTTTCTGCCACATTAGTAAGTTTGGACAGCCTGGGCACTCAAAATTTTCAGTGACAAAATTTTTCAACATTATTATAGACCTTACAATTGATTTTACATAACTTTTCTCTAAATATTGCATACTTCGTTCCAAACTTTCTTGTGAAGTTCAAAAGTTCATGCTGAAATTCACAAACCGGTTTGTAAACAAAACCTCTGAGATGTTTCCTGCCAAAACTACAATTGTTAAAGATGGCATCAGAATTCTTTGAGAAATATTTTGTATTTGACAATACTGTATGGCTGTAGATCAGAGATTACATTGTCAATGGCAACTAAAATGCGTCCTGCGAGTGAATTAGAAGGTTGACATTAATTTTGTAAAATTTTGCTTTATAATGTGTTTGTGTCCAATAATGGTTTGTGAATGTTGTCCCTTGGGTGGGAAATTGGCATTCTTTATTTGCCTGGGGGTGGGGAATTGACATTTTGGAAATAAAAAATCTGTAAATCCCAGGGTGTTGCCCGGGGGGATGGTAACAGGAAGAATTGAACTATGCATACATTAATGGGTTACTGAACTTGTTTTGGTAAATTCAGACAGGTGAGATTATCCTGAAGTGGTGACATATGGGAGTAAAATGCATCGCCAAGTGCAAATTTGATATTTTTTGGTTGTGTTGTTGACTTTGGCCCGTTCTAAGCCTTGCCTTTCTATTGGGGCCATGCATAGCGCTAGACTGTTGCACTTCCCCTAATGTTTTCCACCTCTCCCACTATTTCCACCAAAATCCAGGCTTGGTAAAATAGCATTCAACGAATAAAAACATTCAATATGAACTGTATCTAAATTGTAACAGTGACATGAAAAAGTTGGAAAACAAAAACAAAGTTTTTGAGCAGCGATATTACTTGTTTTGAAAATCAGATGAGTGACAGGCATGCATGCATGCTTATCTTAACAGGCCACCTATAGTTCCCCTTTTGATAATTCAGCGTTAACAGTGAGCAACAACAAAAAATTCCGACATTTTGAACAAGATGCTATGAATGATTACAGCACTGACTTGAAAATTTGGAGGTTTATTTACATTTTCAGGCCAGCAAGTACAACAGACAACTTATCTGGCCAAATTAGATAATATATTTTATATTCTGTGAATTTTAAAGAATATGAAAATAAAAATAACTGTACTACCTACAAACAAATGTACCCCCATCTGATCTTGTTGCATCTACAAATATCCCAAGGTAATCCAGAGAAATCTACAAGAAACCCCCCATCTAACATTGTCGAACCTGTAAACAACCCCACACCCAGATATTGGTGAGTACTGGAAAATGGAAATGGTCATAATGGTCAGAGCACCCAAAGAAAACCCATGACTTTCAGCAGAGTGTTGATTGACTCTTTACAAATTGAGCATAATTTTATTATATGGCAAATGAATATAATTTGTTCAAAGGCATAGCCAGTTCATTAGGGCTTTCAACATTGGTGAAATTGCTCACCTGCAGAGTATGCCAAAGTAATGTACAGTGATTTCATTACATTCCCTAGCAGAAACGTTTGCTGAGGCAAAATGGCAAATTTCCAAAAGATATAAGATTGGGTTGTTCCAGGAAAGATACACACTCCCCCCACAGAGGAAATTTCTGCCATCCAGAGGGGGAGGGAAGAAAAAATTGTTTCTGATAATATAAATAGCTAATTGCAAGATGACACGTTGGTCAAATTTAGCAAAATTTCTCCCACTCGTGCGGGTTCGTATTGACAGCGGACATCTTACAGAAAGTGGCCAGTTCTTTGAAAAATGCAAAAGTTTCAATTTTACACCGCAAGTCCACTGACAATATGAGCCTGCGATCCTGGGAGAAAATTTGCTGAATGTGACCAGCGTGTGAAGTAAAATTGTCTGGCATTGGACAGACTAGTAATGCAATAGTACAGAAGAGATGCATTTTGGGCACATGCATTGCAGCTTAATGGGTTATTGAAGATCAATACACTGAAAATATCACATTAAATGCTGTAAATATTCTGTAATTCCAATCCTTATTGAAGTATTAAAATGTTATTAACATATATATCTTTGATATGTTTAATTATTATATTATTTCATATACTTTGACAAAGGTCTATGCATCTACCAAAGTGCCAAATACAAATATTGCTAAATTGTTACAATAGTGGGTAATTTAGTATAGAATTCACAATAATGGATTAGAATTTATATTTTATTTATTCTTCCCTTGCTAGAAATCGAAATTTCGTATCTTTTTTTATGCAAATCGACGCGGCAAATTCAAACATTCAACGGAATTTAAGACACATGGCCCAAGCATAAACAATCATATTCACTACATTATTTCGGAATTAAAGTGCTTAAATAGCATCAAACATGAAACTGTTCTTACCTGTGAGATTTGAATAACATTTTGAGAACTTTCCAATGCCTTTTCCATCGCTTAAGTCAACAGGTTTATCACATTCTATGATTTTCTCTATAGAATATCCTATACTATTTCATTATAGAAAATATTCTATAGAATATGCTATTGGATGTTTCATTTGAATGTGCAATAGAATATTCTATAGGATCTGGAAGTTCTATAGAATATGGCAATAGAATATTCTATAGGATCGCAAGTTCTATAGAATATTCTATAGGATCGCAAGTTCTATAGAATATTCTATAGGATATAGAATATTCTATACCATATTCTATAGGATTCTATAGAACATTTTCGTAAGGGGCAACAAAAAAATTCCAACATTTTGAACAAGATGCTATGAATAATAACAGCACTGGCTTGAAAATTTGGAGGTTTATTTACATTTTCAGGCCAGCAAGTACAACAGACAACTTATATGGCCAAATTAGATATATTTTATATTCTGTGAATTTTAAAGAATATGAAAATAAAAATAACTGTACTACCTACAAACAAATGTACCCCCATCTGATCTTGTTGCATCTACAAATATCCCCTGGGTAATACAGAGGAATCTGCAAGAAACCCCCCATCTAACATTGTCGAACCTGTAAACAACCCCACACCCAGATATTGGTGAGTACTGTAAAATGCAAATAGTCATAATGATCAGAGCACCCAAAGAAAACCCATGACTTTCAGCAGAGTGTTGATTGACTCTTTACAAATTGAGCATAATTTTATAATATGGCAAATGAATATAATTTGTTCAAAGGCATAGTCAGTTCATTAGGGCTTTCAACATTGGCGGTGAAATTGCTCACCAGAGTATGCCAAAGTAATGTACATTGATTTCATTACATTCCCTAGCAGAAACGTTTGCTGAGGCAAAATGGCAAATTTCCAAAATATATAAGATTGGATCATTCCAGAAAAGATACACACTCCCCCCACAGAGGAAATTTCTGCCATCCAGAGGAGGGAAGAAAAAATTGTTTCTGATAATAGTAAGTGTATTAGGATATCCAAAGGGGGTATGGGGGTTAACTTCCAATTTCCTCCGTGGGGGAGGTATGTATGGATGTTTTCTGGAATGACCCATTTCTGTCGAGGCAAAAGTCACTAAATTCTGATGACTGCATGATCAATGAATACTTTCTGGTAATAGCTCTCAATTTGCTCACATTTTTTCTAGTTTTTTTCCGATCCTCGCAAAAATATTGATTCAAGCTGGAAAACAAAATAAGAAGCCAAAGAAATGTATTACAGCAACATGCCTTTGGAGGTAAAACGCTCGTACTACCGATGTGGCAATAACTATGTGACTTTAGATCAAGTACTACCATGGCCAGATTATGTGAAGGAGAATCATCAGCTCTTTACCGGGAAAGGTATTATTAATGTTATTGTATGCCATTAAAACGTTACTCCATGTTAAAAAATCTTTCCCCTCCTCTGAATTCCCCACTCTTTATTAAGCCGCCCCCCCCCCCC
>CACRXK020003055.1:0-10667 GCA_902702795.2 Paramuricea clavata | reverse complement strand
CCCTCTTTTCTACTAAGACACCTTGCCCTTCCTATTAAGATCCCTCCTCTGTATTTAGAGGCTCTTCTCTTTCAGGATATTAAGACCCCATCCCGCTCCCTTTCGACCTCTCCCCTTTCTCTATTAAACCCTGCCCATCTGTAAAACAGTGTCCTCTATTAAAAGCTCCTCTGCTCTGTTTGGCCCCACACCCTAATCTTGTTTATGACTCCATCCCCTACTCACTATTAATGCCCCCTCTCTATTGAGATGCCCTCACCTTTCCCTCCAGTAAGCATCTCCTCATTAAAACACTAATGTAATCTCAATTTAGAAAATTTGTTCATAAACAACTCAAACCTAAATATTCAACTGTAGATCATATGATCCAAACAATTTTATTGAATTTAATTAAATGTAGGAATAATTTCTTCTATCATTCGTACTTTCCTAGGATTGTAAGGGCAAGGAATTCCCTTTCTAGGGATACAGAACGTTTATAGGTAGCAACAGAAATTTTAAGAAAACGATTATAGCTCATTTTTTTAGGAAGATGGACAGTTATGAAGTTAACTTGTTTGTAAACAATAATAATTTGTAAATAACTTAATTGTAACTTATGTGGTTGTATATTATATATTTTATCTTGTAGTTTTCCTCACATACTTGTAAGTTGGCAGTCCGCTTCAATTTGGGCTTAGCTCTGTTGCCCTTTTTCCCTACAAAGCCCCTTCTCTTAAACCCCCTCCTCTCTTGCAAGAACTACCCTTTATCTTCCTCCTCTCCGTTAATATTGTCCCTCCCCCGTTCTTGATTAAGACACCCCTCTCCAGTCTATTAGGTAACTCATACTAACTAGCCATCTTTACCAGGCTGGCTTAAAAAAGATTCAGAATTCACCACTGACAATGATCACATAAACAGAAAGGTTTCACTATGGCTAGGAGATGAAACACAGCTTGAAATCGATGCTATTGTGAGTAAAGGTAAGTTTCCTAGCTAGGTTTCCCAAGGTGGACAAACCCGGAAGCATTGTTACGTTTCTCAAGCTTTGAGCAACTGAGCGTGAGAACATCAATTTTGGCAATAGGAAACATAACTCGGAGCTTGGTGGCTTGAGATTTGATAAATAAAACAGAAAAGAAAATGTTATAGAAAAGAGACACCTGTTAGATTTGCTGGGTAAATATTGTAAAAAGATAGTGGGAAAAATTGAAATTTTCTACTACAGTATACTAGCGTGCACAAGATCTTTTGACCCAGGTTTGCAGTTAGCTCCAGTCACTTGCAGGTAATGCAGTTACCTCGGATCCCAATATCTCACACCCGTGATAAAAAGTGTTCTGAAGCCACATTATTTCCTATCAGCAA
Source organism: Paramuricea clavata (assembly GCA_902702795.2). NCBI lineage: Eukaryota > Metazoa > Cnidaria > Anthozoa > Malacalcyonacea > Plexauridae > Paramuricea > Paramuricea clavata. Next base: position 9,317 of record CACRXK020003055.1, on the reverse strand, counting down.
AAGAAAGTTCTTTTGGTGCATTTGGAGCAGGTAGATTGTGTTTTTCAGTGGACAGGTTTTGATGGAAATCTATCTTGTTTGCTTACACAACGTTATTCACTATTTAGTGTATGGTCGTATTAATATTTATCAAGCTGCAGGCGAGGGACTTCTGGAGGAATGTAAAAGAGAATTGAATGGATGTGACATTGGCGATGCCATAATCACCTCAGGTACAATCATTGAACTGGCCAGTCCCAGTCTTTTCACGCATGCGAAGAGCGCTCAATCAGTCAATCATGACGTAAACACGCGTGACGTAACCACGCGTTCCAGTTATATTCATTTCAATGAGTACAATACATATTTATTATTTTTGAAAATTTAACGGTTACATTGAGCGCCGGTGCTCTCCACTTGATGAGTAAAAAATTGTGTGGCGTTAGACGGAGTAATGTCTGTAATAAAATAGGGTGCATTATGACGCAATGCAAGTTAGCCACGGTCAAACGTCGAACTTTTCATGTGCCGAACCTAATGCAAATGAAGTGAAACAAAGAACTTAGCTCATTAACATTAGGTTCGGCACATGAAAAGTTCGACGTTTGACCCTGGCCTTCATTAAGTTTCTATATAAAACCTCGGTCAAACGAGGAGTTGATGAGAGTTGACAGCCACGCATTGTTACAACGGACATTTCAAGCTCTAGATGAACAAAATAAAGGTTTGATGAATGTTCCAACTATGTTTTAACTTCAATAGAATACGTGATAGTGTTGGGAAAGCATTAAGAACAGCTAACCAAGCTCGCGTGACTGTCAACTCTCATGTATTCTCATCCTCGTTTCATTCGGGCCTAACTATCCTCCTTTGTGGTATTAATGCGTGTTTTCCTTCTATTTCTACAGGACATAAACTTCCAGCTAAACGTAAGTACGCAAATCATTTGGTCAATTGCCCCGTTTCAGTACACTTGTATACAAGTCTTTTTGTGTCCGACAGTGTCTGTGTCCTGCCGTTTAGTTTCAAGCTTGCTTGTATACGCTGTAAAAATACTCTGCGGGAAGGTTTTACTGACGGTACATTCATGAAGAACAACATGGAGACCAGATTTTGGAGCAGATTTTAGATTCTATTTTTTTCATGTTGTGTAGATATGATTCATACGGTTTGTCCAACGTTTGGACGAGAGCGACTATTGGAAAGGTGTTATAATTCCTGTCTCAGGCTGGTGAAAGAACACGAATTGAGTTCAGTGGTATGTTTGCATACAGTTTAGTTATGATAATATTTAATGTGCTATTTACAATATCAGCGACCATGTTGTATCGGATATATAAACTCGAGCCGAAGGGGAGAGTTTGCATATTCGATACAGCACGGACGCAAATGTCGCAAATGTTGTAAATATCTTGTGAAACGTCTTGATGAGAACATTCGTATTCTTCAACAATTTTAAATAAATGAATGATATAGACGGTCCATATAGACCCAGTGAACTATATATGTTATATAGTTCAGTGTATAGACCTTATTCATAAATCGTGATCGAGGCTTCGTATATCCTAGGATACGGGAAAAACGCGGGAAAACAAGCGAAAAATGCTTGACAAGCCAAATTCAGATGCTATTGTGTCGACTTTAACGGCTTATTTCTTGTTGCTTATTTCGATTTATAACGATTTTTGTGTGTATTTTAAGATTTTGTGCCCACAACGAAAGCTGTTAACGAGTATATTAGACCGGTTTTTCTCCCGTTTTTTGTGTGGAAAATATGACAACGAGTGCTAAGCGATGCTGTTTATCCCAAAAGCGAAGCGAAAAACAGTATTTTTGACTGATATTTTAACGTCAATATATATAGGTTATTCTGTGAAAAATCAAGACAACTATGGAATGAAAGTATAAATTGTGAAATTGACATTAATATCAAAGAAAACAAGAGGTCCAAAATCACAAGAGAACGTCAAATGTTATTGATTTCGCACGGAAAAATATGAACTATGTCTGTGGCTCGATGACATTCTGCAAGCAGTTTACAAGTTTAAAAAATGAAGGTTACATTATCTGAGTGAGTTGTAATCTTATTTCTTCAACAATAGATTCATATTTCTTACGATTTTGGTGTTGTACAGACATTTTGTATAGCCCTGTCGGTTGTTTGTTTTGGCCATACAAACTACGACAATAGTACAAAGGTTTTCTTTTCCAATTGACTGCCGTAATATTTTCGGAAAAAAGCTGCCATAGCCGAAAGTAAAAAAACATTTTGCTAATTTTCCCGCGTTTAAAGTTTATGTGAATCAGGTTGATTTTGTATCAGATATACAAACTCCTCGACGCTCATGATTTCTTTTGTGTTTTAATTCTTTATGAATTATTAATGAGTTTTACAAAATATTTGGGTAAAGACCTACCTAAAATGATCATGTTTTGTGATTGGCTTTCAGAAAGAAATCGGAGACAAATATGATCATTGTTCGTGACTCGTTCTTTAGAAAGACGATTTCTATAGTTTTATTGTCTTTCATTGTTATAATCAACCAACCACGAGCCTGGATAGTATAGGTAGATGATGACGCAAATATTAATGTTTATATTGCACAAGTATCTATACAATATTCAAATGCGCATTACAATACATTATTATATAGATATAAGCAATAAAACAATAAAAGAGAAATATAATTATATACATGCAGCACTAATCAATTACTGAAAAGTTCTACTGAATAAAAATGTCTTAACACTATTTTTAAAAGTTGTAATGTTCTGTAGTTTTCTTATTTTCGCTGGAAGAGAATTCCAAAGTTTGGGAGCAACACGCGAGTGTCTTCTTGGATTTACCATTAGGGTTTGCTAAAAGTAGCCCATCATAGAGATTACTACAGAGAGTATTATGGGGATTACTACAGTATTGTAGATAGTGGACGTGCTTACTGTATATTGTAGCTAGAATACAGTATTTCACTCTTTCCCTGATAAAGCATTTTAATGCAATGATCATATTTTTTGTTCTTTAGGCATTTTCCTGTTTACCTGTATATATTGGAATGTACCCCGGTGAGAACCATTGAACTGAATATAACTGGAACGCTACCTCCAACTGGAAATTTGAAGCCAAACTTGAAGGCCAGTCCCAGTCTTTTCACACATGCGAAGAGCGCTCAATCAGTCAATCATGATATAAACACGCGTGTCTGGGGGTCAAGATTTGGCTTCAAGAAAAAGATAGGCAGTTTATCTGAAGGTAGCGTTTCAGTTATATTCATTTCAATGGTGAGGACTTAAAGGCGTGTTCATATGAGCGTAGCTAATCTGGAAACTCACCCGACTGAGATCTGCATGCCTTTTGTTAATGCATATAAAATTCAATTTCTGTTCATATGAGAAACGAGTCAGCCTGACTTGATGAGATCTCACCTTGCGCTAGGTGGCACTGAGTCAAGTGGGATAAAATTTTCCATGTGAAAGCTTTATCCCTTTGGACCTTACTATCTAGACCTTTAGGAAGAACGATAGAAACATTGATACAGTTAAAGTAAGGTTAGTTCAAAAATTGTTTCTAGGCTTCTCGTTAGAAGAGATTGCTCATGTTGCGTTGAAAACCGTTAAAACGTGGTTGAAAGAAAACGATGATTGGGTATGTAATAAAATTGTTTGATTATTCACATGTATGTAAGTGGGCAATATCGCAAAAAAACTGACGAGCTGTTTAACTTCTCGCCCAACAAAAGAAAAACATAACATATTTTTAACTTGAAAGAATAAGTCTTTGACTTGTCATTTCAACAGTAACCAGCTTTTGTGGTGTCGTGATCACCACGCTTGCCTTTCACGCTGCATGGGAGACCCGGGTTCAATCCTTGGTCGGACCTTTACTCAAAGTCTTAAAATAACTGAGGAGAAAATGCTACCTTTACATCGACATTAGTACATGGTTAGACTTTCGCGTCTTCTCGGATAAGGACGTTAAAATCGTAGGTACCTCGGATCCCCTATCAATTGGGAAATCCGCTCACCAATGAGTGAGAAACGGTTAAAGTCCTTGCTTCAATCCTAGGTTGGTCGTATAATTTTTTGCGGATATCCACAAGAAGACCTGGATATTTATCAAAGGTTAATGCTCCAGTACTTTCCTTGTACGACCAAGAATGGTACAGAAGAGACTGAAGGTAGGTCTGTTGTCTTATTTTCCTGGATTGTAAAACTCATTAATAATTCATGAAGAAAATAAGCTGTTTCGGTATATCGATATACCGATAATTATCGGGTTTTTATAAATTCCGATTACTGGATATTGGAGTTTTCGATATATCGTCATATCGATATTTTTCGGTATTATCGATATCACGTTTACGTTTGTATATTTGAACGTCATGTCAATCTTCAAAGACAAAGACAAAGTGCTAAAATTAAGGTTGGAGCGATATCTAAAATGTGTTTGTTTATACGTTGGCGTTGCAAACTGTAATATGTCATTTTGCGCATCTCAAAAAATAAACTTTCAGAACTAATTTAAAACAACGGTGCATTATAAATGTTTTAGAAAAGCATAAAATAAACTCATTGGACATTGTTTATCTGGTGAGATCATGCATGATTCATCCAGTGCGATAATTAATGCTAATAAGTAACATGCATTTTCAATAGACAATTCCCATTATAGACTAATTTTAAAACTTGGCAAGGAGACTCAAATAAATCACCACAGCTAGAAAGAGCGTACTAAAATTAGTAAAACTGCAAAGTTTAGTTGCGAAATGTTGTAAAATGTAGAAAATATAGCCTTGCAAAGTTCGCAAATTTTGTATACTTTTGTATTGCGTGCGCAAATTCCTACCACATTCCTACCACATTTAGGCCGAAAATGGCCGCACGCAATACAAAAGTACACAAAATTTGCGAACTTTGCAAGGCTATATTTCCCGCATTTTATAACATTTCGCAACCAAACTTTGTAATTTTACTCATTTTAGTATGCTCTGTCTAGCTGTGGTGATTTGCATCTCCTTGCCTAGTTTTAAAATTAGTCTATAATGGGAATTGTCTAATAAACAATTCCCATTATAGACTAATTTTAAAACTAGGCAAGGAGATGCAAATAAATCACCACAGCTAGAAACAGCATACTAAAATTAGTAAAATTGCAAAGTTTAGTTGCGAAATGTTATAAAATGCGGGAAATATAGCCTTGCAAAGCGGACATTTCAGAGGCTAGTGATCACTAGCCTCACACCAATCACTCTTCAATGGTGCGAAGCCAGATGGCATATTGCACACAAATTTGGTCACCACAGTCGGTATCACTTATCCTTCAAGTAGAAAACGTCCAACGTTGCGCCACCAGATACATTTTATCACTGCCATTTTTGTCAGGAGTATCATACAAAGATAGACTTGTCAAAAGTGATTTACTACCATTAACATACTGGCATGAATTCCTGGATATGGTCTATACCTTTACAAAGCGTTAGTTCTATCTAACGACCACAATATCCATGTAAAGACAACAGATCGGTTGACGAGAGAAAATGATGGAACAGCAAAAATTATACTACAAGTTCCTAGAGTAAACACTTCAAGATTTCAGAACAGTTATTACTGCAGATCACCCAGGACTTTTAACTGTTTACCATCACACTTACGGCAGTCAAATCTCTCAATCAGTCAATTTAAATGCGGCCTATTTAAATATTACCAAAAGCTTGTTGAAGAGGTCTACGACATTGAGGTTCCACAAACGTTTAAAACAGTGTGTGTAAAGTGCCATTTGTGTCGTTCCTTGTCCAGTCTTTCTGTCAAACTGTGTTGTCATTAGTTGCTGTTAACCCAGTGGAAATATCACTTTTTAGTGAGCATGTGAAATTTAAATTAAATTCCTTTTTTTCGATCCACATGATTAGAATTGCTCAGGACCACATTAAATCAAACGTCTCAGTGATTAGCGATTTTGAAGCGATATATCCACTGTGTTAACCTATATTTCAGTATTGCATTAGCAGGTTACCCGTAAAGGAGCAACTAGCTCTGTGGGTTAAACCGGTCATGTGACAAAGATTGTAAAATACACCTTATTGAAATTATCACGCACCCGATGAGTGAAAGCTGTTATATCGTGGCTGTTTGGCATAATTTGAAAACAGAAACTTTTGCATAAAATTAAGCAAATTTTGCATAAAATTAAGCAAAATACAATCGCGAAAAAATATCGATTATCGGTATTTTTTTCCGGTATCGGTTTTCGTTTTTTTTTTAAATACCGCAACAGCTTAGAAGAAAACACAAAAGAAATCATGAGCGTGAAGTAGTCTGTATATCTGATACAAAATTATGCGGATGTACATAAACTTTAAGTTTAGTTTTCTCACCGAATATCATTCATTTATTTTACATTGTTCAAGAATACGAATGTCCTCATTAAGACGTTTCACAAGCCATTTATACAACATGAGTGTTGACATACAAATTCTCGCATTCGGCTCTTTACGATAATTATTCACAAAATTTTAAATTCTGTCTGAAGGGAGTAAAGGTAGTTTGGTAGTCGGGCTAAAAACGCCAAAGACTGTCGTTTTGAGAAAGCATTGATCAGTTCAAACTTATAACTCGAATATTTGGGCTTCTTTCAAATTCTAGTTATGTGAATGCTTCCGGCCAATTTGACTATGTTGCAGTAGTTGCACAGGTTTGCGCGCTTTGCACAAACGCATTCAGCAATACTATAGCTCAACTATACTGTATTCAAGCAACAGTACAATTATTCGTGCGGTGTTTCCATCTTTTCAAATTCTAGCCGCACAGAGCCTACAGTTCTATACTTGTAATTGTCGCAAAACGCAGCAATGCAACATACAGAGTGATTTGATGGAGGTTATATTTCATTTTACGTTGTGCTCAATCTTGTTTTAACTTTATTTTGTCCAGATATTGAAGAGGAAGAATATAGCCGTGCATATTCGCAAGCTCTCCATGAAGGTGAAGCAAAAAATAATCGAATTCCGATTATGCTGGTCGGACAAGACCGAGGCGGAAAGACTTCGCTGATGAGACGTCTTTTAGGATTACCATTCGACAAAGATCAATCCAGTACCGTTGGTATTGACGTTAATGTTATCGAGCTAACAGAACATAATGCGGAAGATCCCTGGAAAAGGAGAGAAGTGAAGAAGTTTATGACCAGTGAAAATGAGGCAAAGACTGTATTATACAAAAAAACTGCTGAGTACCTTGATAGAGGAGTTCAGAGGAATTTAGAAGGGGATGTGGCAGAGCCATTGAAGCCAGTGACGCCAATAAAGTCAGTGATGCCAGTGAATCCAGTGAAGCCATTGCCAGTGAAGCCATTATTGAGAGAAGAAATCTTTAAAATCGAATCGCAGAGGTCCACTGAACACGACCAGAACGAAGTTCTTCGGGTATTTGTAAGTGACTTTGCTGGACAGTCAATCTATTACGATACCCATGGCTGCTTTGTGAAACCGCATTGCCCTTATGTTTTGGTTCACGACCTTTCTCTGGAGTTTGATAAACCCGCCGTTCCCAAATTTAAAACAAGTAGTGAAGAGGAAGAGATAGAGATGAACAATCCTCATCTTAATACCAATTTAGATTATTTTACATTATGGTTGAAGTTCCTGCAAGGTTTAGGAGAATGCCAAGATCAACAGTTTCCTGATAAATCTGGTCACTTTACCACTACAAAGGGTGAGAACTTTAAACTGCCACCAGTTTTAATAGCCTTAACTCACAATGATGAGGTGAAAGGCAACGACGGCAAAATAGATTGCGTACAGAAGAGAATCAACAAGGTCTTGTGTGGAGGAAAATATGAGAATGTTGTCCCAGAGTTTTTCCTGATCGACAATACATTGGAAGGCGACGACGGAGATGACGTGCGAAAGCTTCGTAGAAAACTTTTTGACCTCTCGAATGCAGTCCTTAACCAGGAGATTTTAATGCCTGTGAAGTGGCTAGATTTTGAAGCTGCTTTAAGCCAGAAGCTATCACCAGATTGCAAGTATATCCAAGTTGACGAAGGTAAGCAGGAAGCGGAGGCCTGTGGCGTTGAGGAGTTGGATTATGCTATCAAATTTCTACACCGCCAAGGTGTGGTCGTACACCACAGTGGATCTAGCAAGGTTGTATTGGACCCTCCCTGGTTAATGAATCGCTTTACGAAAGTGATCTCCATGCCTGGCAAATTGGACGCCTTGTCCAGGCACTCTCTTGATGTGTTCAAGCAGAAAGGCATTTTGTTTCGAGAATATCTTGAGACGCTCGAAGACGCAGAACTTTTAAAAGAGCTTATGCAAAAGTTTAACTTGATTTGTCCTTGCCAGTACGACGGAAAGGCGGCTTTTTATGTCCCTTCAGTTGCCCCAGCTATGACAGCAGGAGAGGAGTTGGAAGCTAGCAAAATGGAGTTAAATGTTCCATCGCTGTTTGTGACATTTCCTCGCCAACTTGTGCCGATGAGCCTGTTTACGAAGCTTCAAGTGAAATTAATTTCTGAGTGGGAAAAGCGCTTCCCCAATCAACAAGCCACGCCTTCCTTCTGCTGCAACTACTCTTTGCTTCCACTTATTATAGACGGCGACGACGTGTATGATGTTTGTTTAATCGACCTCCACGAGTTCATTAAGGTTGCCGTTTTTCCAAAGCATGGTGGCAACCATTTCAAGTTTGCCAGTAATCTCAAAGCCACTCTGAAAAAGTGTTTGGACGACCTTAAATCTCCAGACCAACTATTATTCAGCATGACCAGCTATGACCTCGAAGTGGAATGTACCTGCTGCTTTGGTAAAGAAGAAAGAAGATGTTCTCGTCATCATAAGATCCAGTGTCATCTAGACCGTTGTGGGCACCGCCACTTCTGGAAGCTTAGTGACCTTCAGAGATTCTACAACGATGAATCACCTGCAATTTGCCGGTCGGACAAACGCTCGTCCAAGGTGTTTGACATAAAGAGTGTAAAGATGTGGCTCAATACTGGTAAGTGGCTAATGCTAAAGGCGTTTTTACTTTGCCAGTTTTGAATTCGTTAGTTGACAATCATCTTTGCTGTGGTTAGGACCAAGCCTGGGTTAGGACTATCGAGGGATTAGTGAGCTTAAGCAAGCAACGTTTCTGTCTACACGGACGGACGTCATCTGAAAATTGGTATCACTAATACTGGAGGCGTTTTGCATCATAGCACTCATGCGAGGAAGCAAAAAACTTTAAAAATCTCACGTTTTATCATATGTGTTGAAGATTACCACAAACTGATACAAACACAGTTTTTAATCCAGCCCCCCTCGGCAATCTGACGTCCGTGTTGACAAAAACGTCGTTTG
>CACRXK020003054.1:20213-31314 GCA_902702795.2 Paramuricea clavata | reverse complement strand
CCCCGTCGACAACAATTTTGGAAAGTTTCTCCGGAAAATTTTTTTTGACAACTCGGGCACAATCCGAAAAAGTCGGGCAAATTTCTCTCCGCCCCCCTAATTTTTTCCTTCTCGTACGCCCATGAATGATTGTAAAAGACTATATACATGCCCTATATATATATTTTTAGAACTACTGAGTATTTTAACAAAATGCAAAACAAGTGAAACTCCAAATATCGATAACATTTTTATTTATCTACGCCGGTTTGGACTATATTTCAGTCATCACTCATCATCAGGATAAACTAGCTATAGGTTATACATCAAAATTGATATAAATACTGCTTGCGATGTATAACCTAGCGGCTAGTTTATCCTGATGATGACTGAAATATAGTCGAAACGTAGATAAATAAAAATGTTATCGATTTTTGGAGTTTCACTTGTTTTCTATATAGCCTATATATATAGTATAGCTAGTATGCCGAGAGCTAAAAGCGAGGTTAGAATAAAAGGGGCCGATTACATGGGCGAGTTGTCCCGGCTAAGCTCTCTCTCTCATTTCTGTCGCGTGAGATTATTATTGATTTTTGCGCCTCTAACTTAGCCTGCGTCGCATACTTCAAAACTTTGATGTATGCGACGCAGCTAGGCTACTCGACTAACTCTAAGCCTAAGGGCAGGGACGTCGCTATAGGGGAGGGGGTTGTGGGGGTGTACCCCCCCCCCCCAATAATTCGAACGTTGGTCAAAGTTGGTCAAAATGGAACTGATATTTGCCCAAAGTTGGTCAAAATGGAACTGATATTTGCTTAAAATTGAAGGTAAAACTCGGAAAAATGTGGTCAAAGTTTAGGATAAAAAATGGTCGAAGTTGCTCAAAGTTATGAAGTGGTTCGCAATTTTAACAATTTTAAAGCTTTTGTTATGTTTGCGGTGAAAAAAAATTGGAAGCCTTGCTTATCTTGGTCAAAATATTGAATATGCTTATGTTAGTCCTGAAACATTTTTTCGCGACCATGCTTATTTTAGTCCGGAAAATTTTTTTGACCTCCCCCGTCGACAACATTTTCGGGAAAAATTTGTACGACTTGGTCAAAATCCTAGGAAATGTTGGTCAAAACATGACGACCCCCCCCCCCCCCCCCATGTTGATGGCTTCGCGACGTCCCTGACTAAGGGGCTGCTTACATGGAGAGTTTTCAGCCCGGGCTGAAACTCTAAGGATAAAATTCTATTAAAACACAGCAAGCGATTACATGACCAAAATTCCAGCTGAAATTTCAGCCCGGTTTGAGCTGCCCCGGCTGAAATTTCAGCCCGGGCTGAAACTCAGCCCAGCAGCATGTAATCGCAAATAATTTCAGCCCGGGTAAAAAAACAACCGTTTAAATGGCTTTATTTTGCGTGTTTGTTTCATCTTTAAATACTTTACATATATAACCACAGTCTCACACAAGTCCCCTAAATCTGAATTGTTCAATCGACCCACGCATTTAAAAATATCGCGTTCCTCAACTAAACCAAGCTTGTGTTTTAGTGACCAATTAGTTGCTTTTGACCAAGTTGTTTTGTTTTTTAATGACCATGCAAGTTGCTCAAAATTTCCCTGTTGCTTTAAACAATTTTGCGCTTCTTTTATCCAATCATCTTGAGCTGTATGCATGCAGCTCCGCTCTATAGTATAGTGACTAGTGCAGTGAGTTGATCTTTTCGTCTATATATTAACTGCTTTCATTTTGACACAATAATTGTAAATAAAGCCACGCACCCGAACTGTTAGGCTACTCTCAAAAGTATTAACAAACTGCTAAAGTTTTGAATTGTAATAACATTGGCAACACTTGAAACCTGGCGCGTTTCCGTAATAGGAACGTTAAACAAAAACAGGAACTTTTAGCATTTTAGTAAATAAAACGGAATGTACGTAAGCTTACGTGCGTAAGGGAATTTGTGGGTTGATTTGAGGTCAACCCTAAGCGACGAAGGTGTGCATATATATCAATGTGCGTCACGCATTGACCTTCCTCTGGGAAAAAGTTCCCATAGCATGAAGTATATATAAGAAAAAGTTCCCATAGCATGAAGTATATATATAAGAAAAAGTTCCCATAGCATGAGCATATATACATATATATATACTCATGCTATGGGAACTTTTTCTTAATTACTTCATGCTATATATATGGGAACTTTTTCTTATATATACTTCATGCTATGGGAACTTTTATATATATATATATATATATATATATATATATATATATATATATATATATATATATATATATATATATATATATATATATATATATATATATATATATATATATTTACGTTTTACCTCATAAAAACCACAACAGTCTGTTTCATCCGCATAGGAATCATCAGTTACTTGGACCTATTATCATGCAGTGCTCACAGTGCGCTAGATATTTGCATATAATCTTCACAGGATCTCCACATGCAGGCTCCAACTTCCATTTCCCCTGTCTTATTTCCCCTACTCAATATCTAAGATCAAACAGTCACATCAGGCACTTCATATGATGGCAAATCATTAAATAAAAAAACAACAAAAAGACTTGATATAGGCCTATACACTAATTGGTACTTAATATTGGACCTATACAATCAGTAAGCAATATTGCAGAAACGTTACAGACAATAACTTTATTTCCTTTTCCAACCTCAATTTCCCGTGTCTTAATTTCCCCTGCTCAATAATATAAATATAGCTACAGCCTACACTACACTTGTCACTTGCACCTATTGCGGAAAGGAGAAAGATTACACGATGGCTATATTTGTTATCATGTTAGTCATTGCAGGATTGGCTGCAGGTAAGTGGAAAATCACTATACTTGTTAACTATATGTTAGCATGCATGCATGCATGTACTCTGTAAATTGATAATTAAGATCAGCAGGTCTTTTGTAATCTATAATTTTTTTGTCCAATAAAGCTGATAAAATAAAATAAACTAAAATATAAGACAGGTCTCATCTAGATTTATGCTGAAAAATATGTATTTTCTAGCAAAATGCAGAAAAACGGGAGGAATAATACAAAGAATTACATTTTCCCATTGATTCTTAACCTGCATTTTTTACGTTTTCTATAATTTTCTGGGCGATAGGCCGTGGCTGATGGGGCTTCTACCTGTCGGGGGCTCTGAGTTTTTTAACTAACCCTATACCTAATATGCGTTACGCCACTGTCCGTATGGCCATTGACACAAATATATAATTTAGTATGTTAGTAAATTTCGCGTGCAGCAAACGGCGATCAACCAGCAGTTATGCAACTTATGCTTATGCCCCTTTCAATTCTAATTCAAATGTTATATACTATCTCTTGCCACCCCCCAACACATTGAATTGTAGTCGTGTTTTAAATGGTACATAATTGGCGTTGTCTTGGCCATGAGATAAGTCGGTACTCGCGGTAGTGACTTAAGTAAAGAAAGCTCACATATGCCTATCGTATTATCGTGTACATAAATCGTAAGTAATAATGTTACAAATGACGTCTATACTTTTCTTCTGTATACTATTTGTATTTTGTATTATTTTGTTCTCTGCTTTATCACAATTGGTTTGCACAAGAATCCCCAGTTCCCTTGATTTGACAAATTAACTCGCGACAGTGTCACGACAGTTACAACCATATGGAAACAAGCATAAAAGTCATTCACCACAAACCCTTCACGACACGTTGGGGACACGTTGGCGACAGTTACAACCTGATATGGAAACCAGGCTTAAGACAAGGAGAATATTATATTTCTAGCTAGTTTAATCATATCTGTTTAAATACAACCAAAAATATTGGAATTTTCTGGGGGTGACAATGTCAATATGACTCATGCAACAGGCCTTGCCACACCATTTTTGTAGACTTTTTTCGCCACAAGCATGCCGTTATACTGATCAAATTTCACTTCCTCGGTTTTCCTTGCGTGGAATTTCTTTAAATCCGTAGCATTTTTAGCTACTGCTCCTGGATAGTTCCAAAAAATGTACTGTACAGCCAAGCAAATGCTTTGCAAATAAACGAACCTTTCTGTTTTGTAGTCTCACCGAAGTTAATTTTTTTTTACGAACAGTCGATACAAGCGCCAATCCAGACTGGTCTCGTGTATCAGGAGCCTTAACTCAACACGATATCAGCCCTGATGATATTCTCTGGGGAGTGAACAGTGCAGATAATATTTACATACGAAATGGAAACGGATGGTCTCAAGTAGGTGGTGCTTTGAAACATGTAACGGTTGGTAAAGCTGGGGTTTGGGGAGTGAACGCTGGTCGAAGCATTTTTTATCGTAATGGAGTGACATTGAGTAATCCAAAGGGTTCTTCATGGACACATATACCAGGTGAAAAATTGATCATTTTTATATCCAGTCAGTAACAGAAAAAATGAGAAGGTGTAGACCTGGGGGAGAACATAATCATTACATAGAATACTGTATTTAATTATGGGAGTGTTACCAGGGCCTTTCAGAGGGAGGGGGGCAACGGGGCAATTTGCCCCGGGCCCCCAGTTTAAGTGGGGCCCAAAATTTGCAAAAGTGGGGGCCACAAAAGGTGTAATTTAAAAAAATTATTCGGAACGTTTTTTTTATATAAATAATGGGATTCACCCCCCCTCTCCAAAATGTTTGGGAAAAATAGGGCTCCCTAAATTAATTTGGCCCGGGCCCCCGAATTTCTTTGATAGGCCCTGAGTGTTACTGTTTTAGTGTCGTACATGGTGAGCGATCATTCCAGTTCAGCCGGTGGACTGATGCAGTTCAAATCTGATTTCACCTCTGAGAAGAGTGCATGCGTCTAGTTTGACTCGATCTTCAGAAATACCGTAAGCAGTTCTGCGCGTTCTTCGGTTACCTTCTGGTTCAGCTAAGACTGGGTACAGATCCAGATAAACCATCTTTATTTCCATTAACAATTCATTCATATATTGTTTGTGCACATGTATACAGGCTCGCTGACCCAAATCGACTCAGGACCTTCCGGAATTGTGTATGGTGTAAACCGTCATCATCAAATTTATTGCCGCACAGGAATTTCTTTGAGCAGACCTAAAGGAACAGGTTGGGTGCGAGTACCTGGAGGTCTGAAGTATGTAAGTTGTGGTGTTTATGGCTGTTGGGGAGTGAACAGTGCTGATCAAATTTGGTTTCGTCATGGTGTGACTCCCAGTAATTGCGCTGGAACCAAGTGGGTTAGAATAGGCGGCGCCTTGACTCAGCTAGAGGTAAGGGCTATACATTACATGTATGCTAGTCAGCGATTTATAAGATTCCACGTTTTTTAACTAATGTTGCCTTTATTTAGAGCAAGATTGGTTATAGGAAATTACGCACGTTTTTGGTGAAATATTACTGAGCTTAAGCAAGCGACATATTTGTGAACACGGATGTCACCCAGAAATTGGTATTAGTAATTTTGACGGCATTTTGCATCATAGCGCTCGTGCAAGGAATAAAAAAACTTCAAAAATCTTATGTTTTGTCATATGTGTTGAAGATTACCACAACCCACCGGGCACACGACGTTGTTTCAACGTTGAAATTTGGTAGAAAAAAGGTTGCGACGTCGACAACCTAATATCTACGTTGCTCTGACGTTGTTTTACAAACATTGGTTCAACAGCAGCCAACAGACGTTGAATTAACGTTCATTCATGGTTAAATGTACGACGTCGATTTGTGAACCAATCTCAACGTTGTTTTAATTTAACAAATTTAATTTGGCACATAAAAAACTGAATATTTACATAACTTAAACGGACAATTACATTGTACAAGAAGACGAGGAAAGTGCCAAAAGTGGCAAAACACAAACGAGACTATGTCCCATGCAGGGTGCTCACCACTAGACAACAAACAAAGACAAGAAACAAAGACAAGGAAGATTAAATGAAAAGACTAAGAGAATGAAAAGGCAGAAAGAATGAAAAGACAAAGAGAGAATTGTTAGATATTTTTTATTGAGTCGTGATAAGTGAGTGTGAACTAGGTAAGTCAGGAGTGTAGGAAGTACTAGTGAGGTGGATGTAAGTCTTGCGCAAGTATGACTTAAAAGAGGAGACAGTGACATAACAATACGAAGGAGCAGACGTACAAACATAGTTCCACAGTTTAACAATTCTAACACAATACGAACTTTGAAATGTACTTGTTTTGCATGCTTGTGTTCTCAGAAGACCAGAAGTGGCCGCGCGTGTCCTTCCCGTTGTAACTTCAACATACTGCGATATGTCAAAATCTGTGAGACCGTACATGCATTTATAGAAAAATATCAAGTCCTTCTGTTCTCTGTCGTATACAAGCGGGATTAAATTAAGTTGCATTAAGCGCTGTTTGTTTTAACGTGGATTCAACGTTGAATTATGGTTGACGAGATTGGCAACCTAATTTCAACGTTGTTTCAACGTCGAAACAGTAACACCAATCCAATTTGCATAGTCAACCCTTTTTCAACGTCTATCCAACGTCTGGAAGGTCATTTCCAACGTTGACTCAACGTTGGATAAACGTCATTTTGCCCGCTGGAAATTAACCTGATACAAACACAGTTTTTAATCCAGTCCTCGCTCGACAATCTGACGTCCGTGTTGACAAAAACTTCGCTTGCTTAAGCTCGCTATTTATAACGCTCCGCGAGTGCGTGGCACATATGTGTGATTTTTCATTAATACTTCGAGAACAACTCTAATTTCCTATAAATATCACTTGATAGTAATTTTTTTCGAGCAGTCAATGACACGAAATACTGCCGATTACGATTTACGACCGTGCACACACTATTTGCAAGTTCATGTAAGTTACACAATTACGCAAGTCTACAAAATCATGACTATAGAAACATGTGACGACCACAACTAGTTACAAGTCCATTTACACTGCACGCAAAAATTTCTACATCAATAATATTACAATACATGTATCCGTAACAGATAAACAACATTTCTTCAAGTTAGGTAACATGTTCTTCAAGTAACTAGCTTGACTTTTGTAGAAAATGTACCATGTAATGCGGTAGTCTGCAGACCTTGAAAACCCTAACCTACTGCTAGTCTTTTCTCAGTGATCTTCAAGATTCCTATAGAGAAAGCTCATGGTCTCTTATTTGTATCCTTAATATTTTGGCTGTAGTACGTAGCCTATTTAATGGATGTGGGAATAAAAATAATTAAGTTTGTCTCATTTGATAGAATTTTTAAAATTAGATAGAAAACTCTTTTATCGATTTTTCATATCTTGTTTAGTTTTTGAAATATTATGCATGAAATCATCCTACTCCTATACGACCAAATAAGAATTAGTAGATTCATAAAACGTTGTCAGACAAATGGTTATTTTAAATAGTGATGGAATAATGACGATTGCATATCTGGGTAAAATGTTTGCATGACTTGCTTGTGACGTAACGTGTACATCCCGCTGAAATGAATATAACTGGACACTACTTTAGATAAATTGCCAATCTTTTTCTTGAAGCTAATTCTTGACCCCTAGACACGCGTGTCTATATCAAGACCCACGTGTTTATATCATGATTGACCGATTGAACGCTCTTCGCATGCGTAAAAAGACTGGGACTGACCTTCAACTTTGGTTTCAAATTTCTGGTTGGAGGTATAGCGTTCCAGTTATATTCATTTCCAGGTTGGACGCATAATTTTAAAGGGTTTTTTAAAAGACAAACCAAATTTTAATTGCCATATCTCTTTAAGTTTCCTATTAGAACACATCAGCCTTTAGTTTAGGACATTCTGTACACTTATTTACTTTGCCTATAGAACTATTGTCGGTCCTCGTTTACAATATCACGAATTTATATCACAAAATGAATTGATGCGATGTTAAACTATATCCCGCAATACATCACTTTCTATCACAGAAATAAGCACTTTTTGACAGAAATCTAATGTGCGGTTTTAGGTGGACAAAGAGGGTAAAGTTTACGGAGTTAACGTTCACAAGAGTCTTTTCGTCCGAAATGGTGTTTCGTCCTCTAGGCCAACAGGAACTACATGGAGACACATTCCAAGCCGTCCATTCACGCATATTTCAGCAGGTTATTCAAAGATAGTCGGGTTGGTCTCTAGTGGTGCTATTTACTATTATGGCGGTAAGTTCAGAAGATACTAAAGTGTTGGATATTCGGACTAAATCTGACAAACTCTTAAAGTTTATAAATTTTGAGTAGTGTTTAGTGTACTGCTTGGATGATAATACTGACATTTGTCCAAATATAAATTCGCAATTTTTGGCAACTACATTAGCAACAACATTAGCATAAACATTAGCAACACAACAATCACAGTCAATGCACCAACAACGTAAGCGGAACAAGATCAGCAAAAGCAGCAACAACGATTTTAATTTAAATCAAACTGATTTATTTTCTTTATTTAAGGTGATTGGTCCATTATTCCTGGAAGTCTCAAGCAAATTGACCATGGGCTGACCACAGCAGTATGGGGTGTGAACCGTCATGACGCCATATATCGTTTGAGAACGTCAACCTGGCAAAGAATCCCAGGGGCTCTGACACATGTGTCGGCAGGCGAAGCAGGCATTTGGGGAGTGAACAAATATGACTACATTTTCTATAGAAATGGCGTGACCGAAAACAACCCATCTGGCACATCGTGGAGACACATACCTGGCAGACTGAAACAAATCGATTCTGGTCCAAGTGGTATTGTTTATGGTGTAAATGTTAATGATCAAATCTACTGCCGTACAGGGATCGAGTATGGTAAACCTTTTGGTACCGGCTGGAGGCAAGTGACCAGCGGTGGTAGGCTGAAATACGTCAGTTGTGGTGTTCTTGGTTGTTGGGGTGTGAACAGCGCTAATGACATATGGTATCGCTCTGGGGTAACGAAGGAAAATTGCGTTGGTGCAAATTGGCATCACATATCTGGAAAACTCAAGCAGATCGAAGTGGGTGCAGCTGGTGATGTCTATGGCATTAATTCTGCCGGAAACGTCTACCGTCGTACTGGTATCTCTGAGTTAGTCCCCTTGGGTAGTGGTTGGCAAAAGATCGAGGATTACGGTTCCCACATCACTACTGGCCTGAATGGACAGTACCTGTTGGTTAATGGTCGAATACATTATTCTAGTGGTAGGTATTTAAGCTGATATCTTGATACTCGTTAATAAATTCAGGATTGTTTCTCAGAATACTTTTTCTCCTCAAATTCAGGTTGTCCAAGACGTTCTCCGTAAACAACAATGACATATTTCCCTGAAATGGTTACACGGACCACGACGAAGTAAAATTGTAGATTACAGTAACTCAATAAGTTGCATAGACAGTATGGCATAGTTTTGATGAAATTATAAAACTGTATAGATTGTATAAGAAATACCAGATCGTAGATTGAAAAACAGATCGTAGACATACATAATCTCTTTAATTCTTTAAAATGTTTGCTTAATAAATTAAAAATATTTACTTTTGTAATAAATATGCATAACTAATAGGAATAAACTTGTCTACTCCGAGAATTTTTGTGGCTGTTATAGTTCATTTCTCTCTTAATACATTTTACATGGTAACACAGATTAGTATCGTATATATATTATTTTGTGTTTCTCAACAGTCAGATAACATTTAAAATGGTCGCTATAACTGTGTAAACTACAAAATAATGTTAAAACAAAGTAATTTTGAGGGGAACGCCAAAAAGATTTTAGGTTTTGAACACTTTTCATCGCAAATGCACCTCTAATAATACACCTGCACGGTCAAACTTTGATATGTGGGCTTTCACCTAAAAAGCGCCTGATTCACTTCTTTCACCTTTACGCAAGTCTGATCCATACAAACATATTTGCGAACAGCACTATACAGGGTGTATCAAAATAAACGCAATCCATCTTTTGTGCTTAATAACTTTCGAAATACTATTTCTAGTTAAACGCTTTTAGGCTTACTTCAAAGCCTGTTCTTTTCTCTTTCAAACAAACTATTATTCTTGTCTCCAATGCTAGTAATAATTGCACAGGAAAAGATTTAGTAAACCTATCGTTTTTAGTTGCTGTTTAATTATGCAAGTTTACTATGTTATTGTTTAGTCGGTTTAAATGTTATAATTTTCTTCTTTAAACTTTAATATTGTCGTCACTACATCTGGAAAACCACGTAAGAACAAATTAAAAGTATTTTAAAAGAGACCAGGTTGTTTGAAAATCCTAAACGAATGCTAAAAATCGTCAAAACATTCTGGTGTCTGAGCCAGAGTGTCATCGAATTGCGATGTAATGTAAACAGAAATTATAGCAAGTTGATGTCAGTCAGCCGCTTAGATGGTCCAAGCCAAAATTATATCGCATTTGAAGTCTCAAACTGAGTTAAAAATAGTGGAAGAAAAGCCGTAATTATACTTATTGTTACAATCCATTTAATAAAATGCAACATTTTTTGTTTTAATGAAAAAATCAGTTATTTTCATGAGAATGATTTGTTATTCCATCTCAATTTTTTTAATCTCCAATCGCAATAACGTAAAGTATTATTACCCGCGAACCAATGAGTCAAATTTAAGAAACAACCCACTGTTAGAAAGCTGAATGGCAACGCTTTAAAATGAATGTAAACTTTAACGTTTTCGTCTATTATTTGTTTAGCAATTTACATTTCAGTCGAGGATTGCGCTTTTTTTGATACACCCTGTATACATGAAATTCAGTGAATAATCGAAACGACTGGCCCAATAGTATATGCCTCATTTTGTTATTTATAAAAATAAACACATCCCAATTTTGGTATGCTCTGCAGCTCTGGCTGAAATGTATTTTGATAAGATTCCAGTTATGAATTCACTCCTCCACTCTCTCCAGTAATTTTATAGCTCAGTGGTATGAACGGGCGATACCGGACCAAAGTCTGAAACAATAAAGTGTAGCAGTGGCATTGCCGTCGATTAGTGATGAAATATCCTTCAAGCTTCGAGAGGTTTAGTAAAAGTCTCTTGGCGCTGCGCGACTCGGGGATTTTACTAAACCTCTCTCGGTTTTCGGGTACATTTAATCACTAATCTCCTTGAATGCCTTGCTATTACTCATGGGCGTACCGGAAGGAAAAAATTAGGG
>CACRXK020003054.1:0-13427 GCA_902702795.2 Paramuricea clavata | reverse complement strand
GTTGTCGGAGGATTTTACCTGAAACTTGAATTTCAATGTTAAAAATTTACCTGAAGTGTAATAATTGTAATAAAGCTTTATGTGATTGATTGATTTGCACTCCTTCCCCAGAAAATTTGTACAGTTTTGAAGCTCTAGGACTGCATTTCTGGCGTTTTCTGAAGCAAATTCGCAAACAAATTGGATGTAAATTGACTGTATTTTACAAAAATGGTTATCATTTCACAAAAATAATTACTTTATTACGCAAATTTTACCTGAAAATGTCAAAATGTTAACTTGAATTTTACCTGTTTTTTGGTCGAGTTTCACAGTTGGGGGGTTACACCCCCCCCCCCTACATCCCCCCGGTTGCTACGTCCCTGATTGTTTTCTAGAAATAGTGTTGTTCTAGTCCTGCATGTAGTTTGCGTTAGATATCCATTCTGCAATCACTGTACATTAAAGATTATTGCTATTTTAAATGTTAATATAATTTTAGCTTTCTAAATACGAGGTAGCACCAGGGCGCTATAAAACACGGGCGGGGAAACGCGCTAATAAATGACCGTGCTACGTGTGATGCACATTAGGATTGGCGCGAGCGCGCTTTCTCTAAAAAAATCAGAAAATCGCGTACAAGATGGCAACAAAAAAATGTAAACAAGCAAACGAGAAAACATAATTAAATGCTA
Source organism: Paramuricea clavata (assembly GCA_902702795.2). Lineage (NCBI taxonomy): Eukaryota > Metazoa > Cnidaria > Anthozoa > Malacalcyonacea > Plexauridae > Paramuricea > Paramuricea clavata. The sequence continues at coordinate 12,753 of CACRXK020003054.1, read as the reverse complement.
AATAATTATGTTTCATTAATTAAAATTTGAAATATTATTTAATAAGTTATATCACATGTAATAGCTTGTGTTGTTTGTTACTGAACACTCGTTGAAAGAAAATATCAGGGCAAAAATTTTACTCGAGCGATTAAAATATTTGCAAAATTTAAAGCGCGGACGTGTTTAAAATACTGTTTTCTCCTCGTTGAGATAGGTTGAGATGAATTTGAACACACCAAACTATAGACATTTAACTTGGCTTTATGTCTCACGTAAAATTGAACGGTGCTTTTTTGTGCTTTTTTCATAAAATGGAGATATTTTGAAGCCTTTATAGTTTTCCGTAACACTGTCACTGCAGTGTCAACGACTGCAGTCGCACGAAAAAAGATTCACGCTGAATATTTTTGGAGTGTCGGCGGCAGTTATACCAATAATAGAAATCAAATCAATTAGTAAAAAACACTTTGCAATAAACTTTCAATGGATTCCAAGCAGGCCAGCTGATTTTAAAACACAAAAACGGCTATATATTTAAGTTTTCAAATTGTCGAGCAAATTGTAGTTGGTTTTTTTTTCAAATTCTAGCTGTTTTTAATAAATACATGCATGGTCAATTTTGGGCTATATGATTATTGAAAAATAGTAGCCAAGCAATGTCCGAGAATATTCTTACTGTGAAAATCTTTATCCTACCTTCGCATTATGAAGTAAAATATCCCATTTCAAACCAAAATTTTCGTATTTGGAATATGCCCACATTCGATCAGCTCGATTCCGTTTCAAATTTTTATTTCGCTCATGATGAATCTTTAAAGCCCCTTTTCCTTCATCAGATATACAGAAAACGAATCCAACAATGTCCTCAAACCATCAAGATGTTTAGGAATGCAGAAAACATTTTTTACTTCAGTTTTTTCCAGCTCTTTTTTGCATACACATTCCAATTCCATTTTTATTGACATTATAAATTAATGTTTAATGTATACGGGGGGTACGCGCATCACACAAAGATCAGGGGCGCTATCTCCGTTTCACCGCCCGTGTTTTATAGCGCCCTGGTAGCACGCTCTCAGAGAGCGCGCTTCTGTTTACGGTTCGGATTATATTTCGGATTGACGAAAAATCACATTCTGTTCTATTCTTATGCAATTTTTTATATTTTTACGAAACTCGTAACTTCATTGAAGAAAAGCATGTCATTCAAGTTTGCGGAACAAAAATATGAATTTCCGCTTATGGGATCGCGAACTTTAATCACGGGATTTGTGTAATGTGGGAATTCGGTGTAATTTTATATTCAGGAATTTTAGGCGTACTTCAGATCACCTCAAGGCGAAAGTATACACAAACATTCTCCGTCGGCTATTAACAACTTATTCTTCTTTGATAATTCATTTGTGTGTCCAAAGGAAAGTCAGCTGAACAAGTTACTATTTCTACAGCAAGCAAAATCTGGTGTATTCTTGGAAATGGTAAGTATTTCTCAGTTTAAAGATCAATTTATCATATTTAGTAATTTCAGTGTTTATCTCTATAATCTATTGTGAAAGTCGCATACACCTTGTTTTCAGTGGACAGTGGCTGCCACATCCATTCCCAAACAAATTAGGCTTCACCATTTCTTCAACGGAATCATATTAACACTACTAAGGTCGAATATATATATTCTTGCCAATTTTTGTAGCAGACAAATATTGTATGCATGGTTAATTTTGTGTGATGTGGCCATGTTATGTAATTTTATATTTACTTCAAAGTTTTAATAAATTCATGCTGTCTTAAAGTGATACATACATACATACATACATACAGTATGTATCAATTGCAGACTTTTCTATCAAACGACTCATTTCAATATTTCTGGCAGGTTTTTCAAAATGTGACTGAAAGATACTGATCCTGCTGACGCGTGTTTTACTCCAAAATTTTGGATTAATTGACATGGCGTCATACGACACTGGTTATGAAGATGAACGATTTCAACATCCCGTTGGTCACACGTTGCATTGTAGCATTTGTATGAATGTTTTAAAGAATCCGGTTATGTGTCGACAGAATGAGCATCTCTTTTGCCGAGCTTGTATCACTCCTCATCTCATGAACTTTCAGACATGCCCGACATGCATGGAACCACTCACTGTCGAGACACTAAGCCAAGCGTCGCGTGGTATAAGAAACCTACTGGCGGAGTTGAAAATTCGATGTGAATTCTTCGATCGTGGTTGTGGGAAGTTTATTGAGCTGGGAGACCTTGAAAGACATGTTGCAGACTGTGGCTTCGCCCCCGCAGTCTGTTCTAACGACGGTTGTCGACTTGAGGTGAATAAACGAGATTTGCTTCACCATGAAACAGCTGTGTGTGAACTACGCAGAGTTCAGTGCCATAACTGTAATGACATCAGACACGACATGGATACAGTGAAAGTTAATTTGGCAGCAATGGATGAAAAGTTGGACAGAAATGAGAAAGAGCTCACGGAAAAGTTAGAGAGAAACGGGAAAGCTGTGCAAGAGAATGTGGTTGCAAAAGTTGAACATTTGATTCAAGAGCAACTTAACAAGCAGGAAGAAAGCAATCGTCAGCTCAAAGCGGACAATGTAGAAATGAAGAAAAGTTTAAATGAAATGACGAAGTTACTGGAAATGATGGCACAAGCATTGCCTGAAGTTCAAGCTGAACAAATTAGAAAGGGAATTGCAGAAGCTGATGGAATGGAGCCGAAGGTTGTTATTGCTGGAGGTGAAAATGGTAGTGGACGTTTAAGTTCTGTGGAAATGTTCAGTGTATCAAACCGAACCTGGACACCACTACAACCTTTAAGGGAAAGTCGCCAAGCTGCATCTTCAGTTGTTTACAACAATCAAGTCTTTGTCATTGGAGGTTATGTGTTCACTTGTGGAACCAAGTCGATGGAAACGTTATCATTGAACGCTGTTCACGTTAACCAGTCCATAACTTGGGAAAACGTTCCTGCTGAGTTACCTAGAAAGTTCCATGGACACTGCAGTGTAGTTTATAATGGACGGTTGATATTGATTGGAGGTTATGATAGTAAGAAAAGTGCATTGTCTGATGGTATTACTAAGTTTTCCCTTGTTCCACCCTACACCAGTAAACTGTTGGCTACCATGCCACAGAAAAGATGGTACCATGGTGTCGCTTTGTTTGGTGATAAGATCGTGATTGTGGCAGGAGCACAGGGAATGAATTATGGAACAAATCTTAAAAGTGTTGTGTTGTACGATATTACTAAGAATGAATGTCAGAAGTTAACACCCCTCCCTTACTCCGTTAGTGAAATGGCCACAGTCAAGTGGGGTGATGACAATGTTATCCTAGCGGGAGGCGTTGATAGTAACGGCAAACCAGTAAACAAAGTTTTAATGTACAACATCAAGACCCAGAAGAGTCGCATGTTACCAGAGATGAAGTATAAGAGAAAAGGATGTGTGGCTGCAGTTGTCAGAGACACTGTGATTGTCATGGGAGGCAAAGATGAAGGAGGAACTGTTTTAAAATCAGTAGAAGGCTTTAGATTCGATAGTTACAGCTGGCAGGAACTTCCAGAGTTACATGAAGGAAGATACTGGGCTACTGCAGTTGTATGTTAATTATATATTGTGTGTATTGGCAATCGATATTTATAAACCATAAGCGTACAAACTGTGCTCTGGGTGGAGGGGGTTAAATTAATGAGGTACGCTTTTTAAAATGTTTAACTATACTATAGACACATCGTCTTACTTGATGTTCAACATTTAAGTATGCTCTGAGTGGGTGAATGGGAGGGGTTGAAAACAGAGCATTCTCTGAACGCTTGTTAAAATGTTGAATTATGGACGATCCCTAACCATATCAATCATAAATATATGAAAACTTTAATGAATATAAACAACATTACTTTTATCTATCATTGACAGTTTTATCTAGGTAACGGATGTCCGAATATTTAAATAATTTATAACATGGTAAATTTTTGTAAGTATGGTTCTTGTAGAATAAATACGGATTAAAAGAGATTTTTCACCTAATGACTAACTCTATTTATTCGCAAGTCTCGTACATCGGGTTTTATGCAACGTTTCCCTTACTACATGTTATCTATGTTTTATCTAACATCTTGCATGACTAGAGACGGTCTGAAATCCTTCAGATTTTGATAAAGACTTTCACCAGAATCCTGATCTTGTTCGTTTATGATATCAAAATTCTGATATATCTCATCCCCAGATTCATTCTGTTCATCTGCAGATGCATTCAACTCGTCTCCAGATTCACCAGAAATTGCCTTTACTCTACCAATAATATTGTCTTCCCAATCTTCGTAAATGTCGTCATCGAAATAACATTGATTATCATTCCTTGTAGTATTTTCACTCAAACGAGCACTTGCCAATGTTTCTACTTGGATCACACAAGTGTTGTCATTATCAATTGAATTTTGTCTTGCGTTTTCTTCGGTCTTATTTTGTGCTTATATCTCATCGTCAATGTACCCCAAATTTCTCTGACTGTTAGCTGCCGCTGTGTTGATCTCGGAATTTGTTTAATTTTTGACAGGTTTAGAACATTCTTCAGGTAACATTTCGTGGGCCACATGACCTTCATTGTTGTGGTACAAGCATCCATTTACATTCTCGTATATTTCCTCTGAATCATGTCTATCAAGCTTTGGTCCAAATCCATCCTCTGTTGAACTCGAATTAATTCTTTTTCGTCTATTAACGTTATCCTCTTCCACTCCCAATTGTCCCGAATATCCATCATCGATATCCTTTTCTATCCCTACTTGTCTCAAAGATTTATCACCGTTAATAATTTTTGGCGATACTTTAGGTGCGTCAATCTTCTCATTGAGAATATTGACAACGTATGTCTGTTCAGTGTCTTCATTTTCCGATTCTGTTGTCTCTCCTTTACTTTCCGCCTCTGACAACTTATATTTCATTCCATTCTCATCGTTTGGTATATTGACAACATATGTATCATCATCGCTCATTTCATGCTTTTCAATTTCGATCGAAACTCCATCTTGCTTTTCCGTGCTAAAAATCCGAGTAAAATTACCGCGAAAGTTGGAGATTTTAATGATGTTCAAGGTTCTGGTAAGCTCGAGGCTTTAGCTCCTCAATCGTTGTGTGATGAATCTATTCAATCTTTCAATTAGTTGAGTCTTCTTGTTGTGTGAACCAAAGTACTGCAGGCGCTTTTGGGCAGTCGGTTGTGTGTACCAGCGGCAACCAACATGAACGATCTAGTAATATGGTGATCGCTAGAGAGTATACTTCAAAATAAGGTTTCCGTTTTTATAACGTAGAAAAAACTATCCTAACGCAAAACTAAACCCTAACTCTAATACTAACCCTCACCCTAACCCCCTAACCTAACCTAAACCCTAACCTAACCCTAACTTATTTTAATTATTTTAAAAATTGATATAAAAACGGAAACCTTATTTTGAAGTATACTATCTAGCAATTGCTCTAGTAATATTACCAGCGTTTCTGAATCTATTGGTGAACAGCCGGTGAATAGAAAACCGAGTGAAGGTGTGAAGGACTTTTCTAGTTTTCTATTAGTCACGCTGTTTCAAGCGCAGTATCTTCTGGTATATATAACAATTGTAACAATCCTTTGCCAAGTTTTACAGCTTTATCCAAAGACACCCTAGGCGTTGCTAATTTCGTTATTGAGTCGGGAAATACATCGCAAAGTAGTACAGGCGAACACTTCCCAAATAAGACCGAAACTACAGTCATAAACCTTCAAACATTACCCATTACTGGCAAAAACGATACCAGCTCATCACTTGCGGGGCGGAATAGTGAAAGTCTTGAGCATATTACAATGGAATTGCCCAGCACCGAAATGTCTGGGGAAACGTCCTTGTAGGAGTCGAGGAAATTAGGACAAGCAAGGAATGTTGCTTAAAGGAAAATGATTCCATGGAATGAGCACTATACTGTACAAGTGGAAGCTACTAAGTACTAACTGTAAAATACAAGTACTATATGTGCTATAAAATAAAGCACTGTTAGGCCACTCCAAATTAGACTTTAGTTTCCCGTCCGGCCTTTGTTTCAAATTACACGCGGGCGGGCGGTCCATTTCCATTATCCATTATGGTGTCTCAAAGATGAAACACGGCCCATTATTTCATGAAATAAATACTCGTTTTAAATATCCATTCAGTCACGTTTCTACGCAATGTTTTAGAGTTTTTTATGCAGAAATGAAAGCCAGGATATTAACCTTATCGGTTTTGACGTTCAAAAATCAAAACTTGTAAGTGTAGCTCAGCAGTTCGTAGTGAAAACGGAAAAAAAATCACGCTCTTTGATAAAAGTTTCAAGAATTTTATTTCGATTTTTACGTGTTGTATCATAAATATGTATAGATTATTTGAAAACTGTGGTTTTTCGTAATTGTTTGTCACAAAAGTCAAATAATGGAAACAACTTCGCAATAATGGACAATTCATGCGGCCAGTTCTAGGAGATGCGGGCGGAGGACGGGAAACTAAAGTCTAATTTGGAGTGGCCTTATCACTTGTTAGTGAGGTTTAGATCTCACTGATATGCGAGGCAAGCTATTGTTTTCAGGGACGTAGCGAAGCATCTGAAGTTTGGGGGGGGGGGGGGTTGTCGGAGGATTTTACCTGAAATTTGAATTTCAATGTTAAAAAATTACTGAGTGTAATAATTCTAATAAAACTTTTTGTGATTGATTTGCACTCCTCCCCCAGAAAATTTGTTCAGTTTTGAAGCTCTACGACTGCATTTCTGGCGTCATGTCTAATTCAAATTCGCAAATATATTGGATGTAAATTGACTGTATTTTACAAAAATGGTTATCATTTCACAAAAATAATTACTTTATTACGCAAATTTTACCTGAAAATGTCAAAATGTTAACTTGAATTTTACCTGATTTTTGCTTGAGTTTCACAGTTTGGGGGTTACAGCCCCCCCCCCCTCCACATCCCTCCGGTCGCTACGTCCCTGATTGTTTTCCAGAAATAGTGTTGTTCTAGTCCTGCATGTAGTTTGCGTTAGATATCCATTCTGCAATCACTGTACATTAAAGATTATTGTTATTTTAAATGTTAATATAATTTTAACTTTCTAGATACGAGGTAGCACGCTCTCAGAGAGAGAGAACGCTTCTGTTCACAGTTCGCAATATATTTCGGATTGATCAGTGAAAAATCACATTCTGTTGTCTTCTTATGCAAATGTTTTTTATTTTTACGAAACTCGTAACTTCATTGAAGAAAAGCATGTCATTCAAATTTGCGGAACAAAAATATGAATTTCCGCTGCGAAGCATGGAGTCGCGAACTTTAATCACGGGATTTGTGCAATGTCGCAATTCGGTGTAATTTCCAGATGATCTTGATACGCGGAAAAGTACTGGCACTAGTTGTCAAATAGAAATCCATTTTATGATTAAAACAACTGAATATCTCCTGTAATATACTTTATTTCGATTCCATATTTTTGTCAGAGCTATAGTTCTCATAACCAAACATAATTACAAAATTTCAACTAGTTTCATAAAGAATAACGAAAGATATAATTGACTGAATACATCAAAATGGATTTCTATCCGGACAACCCTTTCTGAGCGCTGATTGGCTAAAATACGAACACAAGATCACCTGGCCTTTATATTCAGGAATTTTAGGCGTACTTCAGATCACCTCAAAGCGAAAGCATAGTGCCATAGACAGACATTCTCCGTCGGCTATAAACAGTTTATTCTTCTTTGATAATTCCTTTGTGTGTCCAAAGGAAAGTCAGCTGAACAAATTACTATTTCTACAGCAAGCAAAATCTGGTGTATTCTTGGAACTGGTAAGTATTTCTCAGTTTAAAGATCAATTTATAATATTTAGGAATTTCAGTGTTTATCTTTATAATCTATTGTGAAAGTCGCATACACCTTGTTTTCAGTGGACAGTGGCTGCCACATCCGTTCTCAAACAAATTAGGCTTCATCTTTTCTTCAACGGAGTCATATAAACACTACTAAGGTCAAACATATATATTCTTGCCAATTTTTGTAGCAGACAAATATTGTATGCATGGTTAATTTTGTGTGGTGTGGCCATGTTGTGTAATTTTATATTTACTTGAAGGTTTTAATAAATTCATGCTGTTCTTAAAGTGAAAGTCATACATACAGTATCAATTGTAGACTTTTCTATCAAACGACTCATTTAAATATTTCTGGCAGGTTTTTCAAAATGTGACTGAAAGATACTGATCCTGCTGACGCGTGTTTTACTCCAAAATTTTGGATTAATTGACATGGCGTCATACGACACCGGTTATGAAGATGAACGATTTCAACATCCCGTTGGTCACACGTTGCATTGTAGCATTTGTATGAATGTTTTAAAGGATCCAGTTATGTGTGGACAGAATGAGCATCTCTTTTGCCGAGCTTGTATCACTCCTCATCTCATGAACTTTCAGACATGCCCGACATGCATGGAACCACTCACTGTCGATACTCTAACCCAAGCATCGCGGGGTATAAGAAACCTACTGGCGGAGTTGAAAATTCGATGTGAATTCTTCAATCGTGGTTGTGGGAAGTTTATTGAGCTGGGAGATCTTGAAAGGCATGTTACAGACTGTGGGTTCGCCCCCGTAGTTTGCTCTAACGAAGGATGTCGGCTTGAAGTGAATAAACGAGATTTGCTTCACCATGAAACAGCTGTGTGTGAACTACGCAGAGTTCAGTGTCATAACTGTAACGAAATCCGGCAAGAGATTGATACTGTGAAAGTCAGTTTGGTGGCAATGGATGAAAAGTTGGACAGAAATGAGAAAGAAGTTGCGGCAAACATGAAAACTGTGGAAGAGAATGTGATTGCAAAAGTTGAACTGGTTCAAGAGCAATTTAACAAGCAGGAAGAAAGCAATCGTCAACTCAAAGCGGACAATGAAGAAATGAAGAAAAGTTTAAATGAAATGACAAGGTTACTGGAAAATATGGCACAAGCATTGCCTGAAGTTCAAGCTGAACAAATGAGAAAGGGAATTGCAGAATCTGATGGAATGGACAGAGAGCCGAAGTTGATCATTGCGGGAGGTATTAATGAAACTGGACGTTTAAATACTGTGGAGATGTTCAGTGTATCAAATGGCACTTGGGCAACACTACAACATTTGAGAAAAGCTCGCCAAGGAGCATCATCAGTTGTTTACGATAATAAAGTCTTTGTCATTGGAGGCTACGTTTCCACTTGTGGAACCAAGTCCATGGAAATGTTATCAGTGAATGCTGTTCACGGTAACCAGTCCATAGCTTGGAAAAACGTTCCTGTTGTGTTACCAGGAAAGTTCCATGCACACTGCAGTGTAATTTATAATGGACGATTGATAGTAATTGGAGGTTATGATGCTGAGAAACATGCATGTTCTGATGGTATTAATGAGGTTTCTCCTGTTCTACCTTACACCAATAAACTGTTGGCTACCATGCCACAGAAAAGATGGTACCACTGTGTAGCATTGTTTGGTGATAAAATCGTGATTGTGGCAGGAGTACAGGGAATGAATTATGGGACAAATCTTAAAAGTGTTGTGTTGTACGATATCACTAAGAATGAATGTCAGGAGTTAGCACCCCTCCCTTACGGCGTGAGTGAAATGGCCACAGTCAAGTGGGGTGATGACAATGTTATCCTAGCGGGAGGCGTTGATAGTGACAGTAAACCATTAAACAAAGTTTTAATGTACAACATCAAGACCCAGAAGAGTCACATGTTACCAGAGATGAAGTATAAGAGGCAAGGATGTGTGGCTGCAGTTGTCAGAGACACTGTGATTGTCATGGGAGGCAAAGATGAAAGAGGAACTTTTTTAAAGTCAGTGGAAGGCTTTAGATTCGATAGTTACAGCTGGCAAGAACTTCCAGAGTTACGTGAAGGGAGATACTGTGCTACTGCAGTTGTATGTTAGTTATATATTGTGTGTATTTGGCAATCTATATTTGCAAACTATAAGCGTACAAACCGTACTCTGGTTGGAGGGGGTTAATGGCCCAGGCACGCTTTTTAAAATGTTTAACTATACTATAGACACATCGTCTTACTGATGTTCAACATTTAAGTACGCTCTGGGTGGGTGGGTGGGTGGGTGGGTGGGTGGGTGGGGTTAAAGAAAGAGCATTCTCTGAACGCTTGTTAAAATGTTGAATTATGGACGATCCCTAACCGTATCAATCATAAATATATGAAAACTTTAATGAATATAAACAACATTACTTTTATCTATCATTGACAGTTTTATCTAGGTAATGGATGTCCGAATATTTAAATAATTTATAACATGGTAAATTTTTGTAAGTATGGTTCTTTTGTAAGTACGGATTAAAAGGCAGTTTTTCACCTAATGACTAACTTTATTTATTGGCAAGTCTCGTACATCGGGTTTTATGTAACATTTTCCTTACTACATGTTATCAATGTTTTATCTAACATCTTGCATGACTAGAGACGGTCTGAAATCCTTCAGATTTTGATAAAAACTTTCACCAGAATCCTGATCTTGTTCGTTTATGATATCAAAATTCTGATATATCTCATCCCCAGATTCATTCTGTTCATCTGCAGATGCATTCAACTCGTCTCCAGATTCACCAGAAACTGTCTTTACTCTACCAATAATATTGTCTTCCCAATCTTCGTAAATGTCGTCATCGAAATAACATTGATTATCATTCCTTGTAGTATTTTCACTCAAACGAGCACTTGCCAATGTTTCTACTTGGACCACATGAGTGTTGTCATTATCAATTGAATTTTGTCTTGCGTTTTCGTCGATCTTATTTTGTGCTAATAAGTCATCGTCAATGTACCCCAAATTTCCCTGACTGTTAGCTGCAGCTGTATTGTTCTCGGAATTTGTTTCATTTTTGACAGCTATAGAAAATTCTTCAGGTAACATTTTGTGGGCCACGTGACCTTCATTGTTGGGGTACAAGCATGTATTTACATTCTCGTATATTTCCTCAGAATAATATCCATCAACTTTTGGTCCAAATTCATCCTCTGCTGAACTCGAATTTATTCTTTTTTGTCTATCACAGTTGTCCTCTTCCACTCCCAATTGTCCCGAATATCCATCATTGATATCCTTTTCTATCCCTATTTGTCTCAAAGATTTATCACCGTTAATTTTTGGCGATACTTTAGGTGCGTCAATATTCTCATTGGGAATATTGACAACGTATGTCTGTTCAGTGTCTTCATTTTCCGATTCTGTTGTCTCTCCTTTACTTTCCGCCTCTGACAACTTATATTTCATTCCATTCTCATCGTTTGGTATATTGACAACGTATGTATCATTATCGCTCAGCTCATGCTCTTCAATTTCAATCGAAACTCCATCTTGCTTCTCCGTCTCTTTCGGAACTGTATTTTGACAGCTTAGTTCTTCATCGCATTCCTCCAGCGTGTGGTAAAATTGTCCTCCACCTTGTATATTGGTACCGCCATTGTTCAATTCCATGGTTGTATCATCTTCGGGTTTATCATAAACATTGTCAGGTATAGCAATTACATAAGTGCCCTCGTCTGCATCAGCAGTAACCTCAGCAGGATTTCTTTCTAAAGTAAAGTAGAAACTTGTATCTGTGTCGTTGGCGTCGGCATACACGGGCGAAACATCAGAATGTTTATCTTGATCTGTGTCATTCAACCAAGGACCTTTTCCCATCCCGCGTTCAGTCGTTGCATAGTCGTAGACATTCGCATCATTCTAGGTAGTGTAATAAAGTCTATGAGTTTATGGTAATCGCGGGTATAATACCGTGGTTTAAGTAAATGAATGTAATCCCTGATAGTGTCTAATGCCCTGAATGTAATCCCTATAATAGTGTCTTCATGCAACCAGGTATAATATCAGACATGCATTTTTCGCTACTCTGGTTTAAGTAAGTGAATGTAATCCGTGAACAAATTACATTCACAATCCAACGTTTCAACACTCCAGTCTAGTGTCTTTATGCAACCAGGTATAATATCAGACATGTTTTGCTACTCTGGTTTAAGTAAATGAATGTAATCCCTGAACAAATTACATTCACAATCCAACGTTTCAACACTCCAGTCTAGTGTCTTTATGCAACCAGGTATAATATCAGACATGTTTTGCTACTCTGGTTTAAGTAAATGAATGTAATCCCTGAACAAATTACATTCACAATCCAACGTTTCAACACTCCAGTCTAGTGTCTTTATGCAACCAGGTATAATATCAGACATGTTTTGCTACTCTGGTTTAAGTAAATGAATGTAATCCCTGAACAAATTACATTCACAATCCAACGTTTCAACACTCCAGTCTAGTGTCTTTATGCAACCAGGTATAATATCAGACATGTTTTGCTACTCTGGTTTAAGTAAATGAATGTAATCCCTGAACAAATTACATTCACAATCCAACGTTTCAACACTCCAGTCTAGTGTCTTTATGCAACCAGGTATAATATCAGACATGTTTTGCTACTCTGGTTTAAGTAAATGAATGTAATCCCTGAACAAATTACATTCACAATCCAACGTTTCAACACTCCAGTCTAGTGTCTTTATGCAACCAGGTATAATATCAGACATGTTTTGCTACTCTGGTTTAAGTAAATGAATGTAATCCCTGAACAAATTACATTCACAATCCAACGTTTCAACACTCCAGTCTAGTGTCTTTATGCAACCAGGTATAATATCAGACATGTTTTGCTACTCTGGTTTA
>CACRXK020003053.1:12925-38585 GCA_902702795.2 Paramuricea clavata | reverse complement strand
CCCCCCCCCCCCCCCCCCTCAAAACGTGGCGATATTCCTAGGAATATCGCCCCCTGGCGCCGCCACTGGAAAAATCCATCGCAAATTTCGTTAAAATTTGTGACGCCAATTTCGTAGCTACAAATGTAAAAAAAATACAACACAAAGACGAAAAACATTTACCTTGAATACTTTGTCGTGGCTTAGGCATGTTTTTAAGACAATTAGACCAGTTTATGCGTCAATATCACCCTTTTAAAACGGAAAATATAGCAAAACAACAAAAATGCCGAGAACTTTGGTAATATTCGCAATAGGCGTGACGTCACGTTTTTCAACAAGGATGAGGTCAATGACGTCAGAAGTTTCCTATCCAGTTATTTTACAATCCATGGTAGGATATAGGGATATTCAATATGGAGAAATATCCCATCGTTAAGAATTGGGAAATTACAATTTAATATCTGCAGTCAAGACTGTAGCTCAGAGGCTCTGGAGGCTGTTCCAGTTACTGTTCGGAGTACTCCGGATTTTCCGAACACTAATTAAATCGAACCAATAATGATCACATGACTGTTCTGATGCTCACATGACTGTTCTGGCTGCCCCTACTTTTGAGTATAGGGGCAGTCAGAACAGTCATGTGACCGTTTTCGGTTCGATTCAAAAAGTGTTCCGAAAATCCGGAGTACTCCGAACAGTAAATGGAGCAGCCTCCGGATTGTAGCTACACTATTTTGCGTCAATTAGGAAGTTTTGAAACGGATAAATCTAGAAAATGGATTTTGGGATCGTATAGTTCAAACGTTATGATAAACCGCGAAGTATATTCGAAAATTGCAATTATCAACATCAAAATTATCAATATAAAAATTCTGCAATTCTTCAATAGGCCATTTCCGCGAATTACGCTCTAATGGTCAAGAACAACAACGTCAAGTCGAGGCTCCGTGCTAAGTTTGTTAGCAACATTCCAACTTTGCACGAAGCCTCGTTCGAAAACGTTTGTCTGTGGGCATTCGACGTAATTCTAACCTGAAGTTCAGGCCCTAATTTGAAATAGGGCCTGACACAAAACCTGTCTAGACCGTGGGACGCCCACATGTTATTTTTAGACACACATGCAATATGATTGACAAGTGTTGTAGATTTCGTTACACAAAAAATTATATTCTCATGAACATGTCCGCAGAGCATTTTGCTTTTTAATTAAACTTAAAAATTCAAGGTACTTTTATATAATTAAGAGTCAGTTTCTCTATTTAACCGAACAGGCGAACAGCAAACAAAGATTTAATTAGTCAGTTCTGTGCACGGCTTGACTGCCAAGCTTTCTCAAGGTCTCAACTTGCTGGACGCGGATATACTCTAACGACTAACGGGCTAATAACAGCAACAATTAAATTCTCAATCATACCACGAAGAAGGCGATGTAGCTCAGAAAACAACGCCGGTAGGACCTGATATTAAAAATAAGACTTTTGCCGGCGAAGCAAGTTGGCAGAACATCTTGGCTGTCAACAACAAGCTTTCGAATACATGACTAGTTTGGCTGTTCTTTCAGCGTCGTGTGTGTCCAAAATTCGTCAAAGATTTTGATGAAGCCCTTTCAAAATACTGTTTGTTTGATTTATTTTCTGCCATAAAGCATAAAAGAAAAGAAATTCGAAGAAATCGATAATGGAATTTGTTACGTGCGTTTGACCTTTATATTAATTCTCGCCTTGACCGAGCTATTTTTAAAACTGTTGTTTATGTGAACTTGCAACCAATCAAAATCCTTCATGATGCTGATCAACCAATCAGATTTCCCGTCCACCAGGTGGACGGGAATCCCACACTTTAGATAGGTTTTGTGTCAGGCCCTATTCTGTGATAGGGCCTGAACTTCAGGTTAACGTAATTCGGAAATGGATTGTTGCACTGTTATTCAAATGCGCATGCGTAAATGACGTAAGCTCTTGTCAATTGAAACCTAGTCTACTAAACTGTATGTACTATATGGCGTAATAGATCTGTTCAAGAAAACGTGACTATTCTAATTGATTGTCGTAATTGCTGTAATTGCTGACATTCTGCAGAAATGAGGTTCTTTCCAGTCTTGGTTTGCTCCCACAAGTTTTGTATTAGTTGTTAAGCCTTATAAACAGAAATCATTCAAGATCTTGTTGTGGAAGATGATGACATAAAAGGCCGAGTTTTAGCATGTTTCTTACATGCGATGAACGCACGACCGAAGCGATTCTTGTCTGATTCCACAGAGTCTGTTGTTTGTTCAACAATCAACATAGCCAGGATATAGTTTCCCCTGAAGTTGGATATCGAAATTCGAAATGTTTTTAAAATTATAATTTGAACATGTGATTGTCAAAATTTAACAATATACAAAGTGTTGTTAAATATATAAATTGGTCTAGTAGAACAAATGTTATGGCTACTGTACATGTGGTGAGGTGTCATCAAACCTATATTGATATGGGTGAACCAGACTTATTTCAAACAGCCATGACATTTGGTTCTACTAGGCTAGCCCAATTTTAATAGTGTCAAAATTCATTTCTTAGATTAAATTTTCCGATGCCATGCACTAATGATTAGCTTGTATTTTTGGCACACCCTGTATGATAATAATACTTTTCTGATTTTTAGGTGACAGTTTTAAAAGAAGATGGAAGTCAAGAGATCATAACCACAAAGAATATACTTATAGCTACAGGTTCTGTTGTCACTCCTTTTCCTGGTATAGAAGTAAGTCTTCTAAGTCTTGTCGTGCATCAGGTTACTGAAATTTCTGATTTCTACAGTAATATGATTTCTTAGTGCTCATCACGGTGGGAAACTAACAAACCCAAAACACATTTAAAGTCTGAATCGAATTATTTTAAAGACACTGTGCCTGTACTGTCCATGAAATATTGTGGCCGGAAGCAATCAATTAGCCTTTCTCACGATGACGAATATCCACCATTTTTTTTTTATTTTATTTAAAAAAAAATAAATAAAAAAAAAAAATTAAAAAAAATGGTGGATATTCGTCATTTTTGGGTGGCATCCAATTTTTGTTAACCAATGCAGACAATTAAATTATTAAAACAATGTGAAAAGCAATTTTTCAAAATAAACTAACCATTTACAAAGCAAATTTACCATCATTCATCAAAAAAATTATAAAAAGTCGCTGTTATGTGGAGTTATCTCGCAGACGTCGGCTGAAAAGCCACCCAAAAATGGCGGCGTGAGAAAGGCTAATTGGATTCTTTACGGTTCCATGTTGATTTATGTATACTGCAATTTTGTAATGTTCTGTGTAAAATAGGAAGCATGCCATGCGCTAACGCTGTGTTTATTCAATATATCGTTGAACTAACGCTGTGTTTATTCAATATATCGTTGAACTAACGCTGTGTTTATTTAATATATCGTTGAAGTACTTTAATGTGTGGCTATTATGTTTCTCATTTAGGTAGATGAAGAAACGATTGTTTCCTCTACTGGAGCTTTATCGTTAAAGAAAGTTCCAGAAAACATGATCCTCATAGGTGCTGGTGTGATTGGACTGGAACTTGTAAGATGTGATTCTGTTTGATTAGTTTAGATTATACTTACCAGCAACTTGTTGAGGAGACGAATGTTTTATTTGTATTGTAGATTTCCATCCTTTCTCAAACATGCCAATGATATACTCTAACTCTGTATGGAAACAATATGCACCTAAACATTCTTATCGTTTCCTTTTCAGGGTTCCGTATGGGAAAGACTGGGTGCTAAAGTAACGGCTGTGGAGTTCTTGGGCCACGTTGGGGGAATGGGCATTGATATGGAGTTATCGTGAGTTTTGTCTTAATTTTATTTATGATGTAAATGTAAATACAATTTTTCTAATCACAAGAGATAATTATATGCTGTATCAAGTAGATTAGTTCACTTGAAGGTTAAGGTTTACCGTTAGTACAATAGAGAGGTTAGTACAATACTAGGCTTTTTTTTCTGTGCAATTTCCGGTCATGTATAAATTGGGGAACATGGTTTCATATTTATCCAGCAACCGTTTTTTGTCCATATCCATACATTGAATGTCCATACATTGACGCTAACATGGCTATGCACTGTACAACTATTTAGACCTTTGGAAGCCGCATTTAGCTTTTGATGATATCGTCAAATATGTCATTTTGTGCATGATCATCCTGCTTGTTCTTGTAGAAAGAATTTCCAAAGGATACTGAAAAAGCAAGGAATGAATTTCAAATTAAATACAAAAGTCACAGGTATTTGAAATGAGTTTTATTATAGGGCCTCATGACATCATTATTTTTAAGCTAGACCCAAGTCAGTCACCCAACTAGACTTTAGCTAGTAGACTGCATGTGGAGTTACTGTAAGGGGCCCTCAATTTCAAAAATGCTCTGACCAATTTAAAGAACCTACTCAATTTTAGGCTCTCGCTCTCAAGTTGCCCGGGGCAATCCCCCCTGCCCCTCCCCCCTCTTGGCGGCCCTGTGAACCCCCCAACGGGAAACGAATCCGTGTCTCCCGATTGCCGGTTGTTTTACCACTAGACTATATAGGGTTTCAGACAGCAATGCGATGTTAACTAGAGACCTGGTTCCTGCCATTTATATGTGTACTTAAAGGCTCGTCATACTATTTTGTAATGCGATATTGTTTGTGTGTTCATGTACTATATACTACATATACTAGTCAGTTTATTAACTGTGGTCTAGTACAAAACAATAGATACTCCGAAAATTGAAAGCATTTTGAAAATTTATTTAGCGCTACGTAGATGACACTTTAGTTCTTGCTAAGCCCTCTGACATTGAACATATACTTAATACTTTCAATTCCTTCGACAGTCAAATACAATTCACTGTTGACCAATTTCCTGACAATGACATACACTTCCTAGACATCCAAATACTTCCTAATGGTACTACTGTCTACCGCAAGCAAACCCATACTGATCAATACCAACATTACTCAAGCTACACTCCATGGTCTGGAAAGATTTCCTGGATACGTGCCCTCATTCATCGTGCCCACAAAATTTGTAGCAATGATGAACTCCTTAATCTTGAACTAAATAATATTGCCTCTTTCATGTCATGGAATTGATCCCCCCGAAAACTTTCTAGAAAACTTTTAACATTGTTCAAACCCTCTTCTCCTAACCCAAAGTCTCCAAAGAACTCTAATAATGCTGTCATTGACCCCACTGCAACCAAGATCTAGATTCATTTACCTTAATATTTCCTCGGTAAATATGGAACTAAACTCACCAATAACTTCATTCGAAAAATAAGTCCTCTACTGAATTCCCCTTGCAAATTTATCGTCAACTGGAAAACTACTGATACTAATTGCTTCATCACACTTAAAGACCCAACACCAAAAACGTATCAAAGCTCCGTTGTGTATGAATTCAAATGCCGTGGATGTAATGCTAACTACGTGGGAAAAACTGATCGCTGCCTATATACCCGTATTAAAGAACATTATTCTCTGGACTCTTCTGAAATATATAACCATATTATTAGCTGCAATGAATTCAATTTTGTAATAAACCTACTCGAACTAACACCTAATGACGAAGTTAATAACATTAAATGTTCACTAACAGATTTAATATTTACAGTTTACTGACACTAAAATAATAGATAAATCCAATCACTGGTCGTTGATACTTTATCAAGAGTCTATTGCTATTAATAGAATGAAACCGTCCCTAAACCATGGAACTAAAGCCTCTAAAGATCTATTAATATTTAACTAATCGTATCTTGTTACTTCACTATATATACTTGTACATATATGTAATATCATCATTCATTTCCTGATGATGACTATAGTTTAGTCGAAACGTCGAAATAGATTTTCAAAATGCTTTCAATTTTCGGAGTATCTATTGTTTTGTATTTTATCAAAATACTCAGTGGTTCCCGTAAAGTCTAGTACATGTTGTAAGCTTGGATATATGTGAAGTAAAGATTGTTCCTCAAGCTTGGTATTCAGAAAATATCTGAACTCCCGTTATATGAACACACAAACACATTCAAATCGTATTTTGAGGTCAACTGTTAGCTGTTCGAGGTTACGACAATTTGTTACTTTATAATAAGTGAAGTATGGATTATATAGCTACTTAGGTGTCGAAAACTTGTAGAACTTCTTCAAATGTGATTCGAAGTTCAACGGTCTGCCGTAAAAGTCAATTTTAAGGCCTCTAGTAGACTGTGTAGCTGGCGGTTTTAAGCGATCTCTACTGAATCTCGTAACCCTTGGGACACAGGGGTTTTACGTGTATTACTTATTCATGCATTGTTTTAAGTGTTGATGTCCTGTGTACATCACTGATCGCATGCTACTGGTTAAGTTATACGTTTTACCAATCAACCGACCATTTTAAATAATCAACCCCTGAATCATTTGCGAGTGGTACTCGAGGGTCTTGTACGGTTTAGGATGGTCCGAAAAACTTGCATATTTTGGTCATTGAATTGTTTTTTACCAATCAACATAGAATAACATAATTAAAGATTGCATAAATTTAATCCTGTTTCCAATATTCTATGATAACAAGATTGTTTCTTGATGTAGGTGCTACTAAAACTGGTGACGTAATAAAAGTAGAGTGAGTACATTAAAAATTTATCAATAAGAAATTTGACGTCTGCATGTCATTGATAATTTTATCAGAAATCAGATTGCAACATTGTTTTTAGTTTATTAACCAATTTACTGACATATAAACAAAGCATCAATTTGCTCAACATGTACCTATATGGTTGTCCGAACATAGTACCATCCCATTTGAACGTTCATTAAACGCTCTTGCATACTAATACTTCGGATGTTTAGCAGTCAGGTCGATCTTTCCTCTGACATTATAATGATTTGCACTATAATGATTTCCTTGGTTAAAAAGGCAAAATTCCTTTCAATATTTTAGCATTGAATCAGTGAAAGACAGTTCAAAGAAAGAAACGGTAAGATTTGATCTACAGTATATCTTCAGAAAACGTTGATCACTTCATGTGATCGTATGATTGCATTGTTTTTCAAGGCAGTTGTGAGTTTTAACTTATTCAGTTGTTGTCACATGATCTTATAAAGTATTATGAATACTCGGGTTCAATGAACCCATTATATTCTACAATCCTTTCAACCATTTCAACTAAACTCTAAATCCTCCTGTTAGTGAATAAACATTCATCACACCACTTGCTCGTGGAAGGAGGCATTCTGGTAGGGGTGATGACGATTTTAACAAATGCTAATAATATTTAAAATAGTAACGTTATTTCCTTACATCTCTTCTTTAGCTGGAATGTGATACGCTATTAGTATGTATTGGAAGGCGGCCCTTTACAGATAACCTGGGCTTACAGGTATTCATTTTTCTCACTATGTAATGTACTTTACACAGTATATTTATTGCATGTTTTAACCTGGTGCATGTCTTTCAGGAACTTGGTATTGAGCTTGATAAGGCAGGACGCATCCCTGTTGATTCTAGATTCACAACAAAAGTTCCTAGGTATGGAAAATTTCTGTTGTGATTTTATATTTATAACACAGTGGATTCTGTAAATCTTCGAATATAAGCCCTGGGCTTATATTTGTTCGTAAGTATTTTTTGGTGGGCTTATACATGGGGGGTCTTACATACGGACGACATTTGATGTTAGTAATAATACTTATTGTACCTGTAAACTATACCATGAACGAAAAGAAATATAAACATACAGTATTACAAGTTGTTTTTACAGTATTAAAATACTGTAATGTAATTATCGTCACTCGTCAAGCTGTTGGAATCCCCGTCGTTGTGTTAATAAATATACTTGTCCATTAATAAACCCATGCATGGGCTAAAATACACGAAGGGGGTTATATTCAGAGAGCTTACTGTCTATTCGGAATGGCCTGAGCGTTAGTGACTATGGTGGGCCTATACACGGTGGGGGGGGGAGGGGGGACTTATATTCGGCGGTATAGTATACAGTGGATTTAAATCGAATATATGATTACGATAAGTTGTGTATTTAAAACTTTTAGTATATAGTTATCGTGTGCATAATACTATAGGCAATACTATAGATGTTCGAAAAGAGATGTTCCAGTTTGGCAGTAGGACCCAAAATAATCCTTTCCTATCATACCCCAGTGTAATATTATACATGAGAAAATATAGTTAATTCCATCTTTGGTATTTTGTTTTGACATAGTATCTATGCAATTGGGGATGTGATAGAAGGCCCAATGTTGGCTCATAAAGCTGAAGACGAAGGTTTGTATGTAGTAGCTACCAGTCTATAATTTCCATTAAACGTGCTTCGATGTGCATTCATGTAGAAAATACAATATTGATCATAATGTTTATATTTAGGGATTGTCTGTGTAGAAGGTATTGCTGGTGGTCCTGTACATATAGACTATAACTGTGTGCCTTCCGTTATATACACTCATCCAGTAAGTGGCAATGTCATGCTGTACTTTTCTTCAATAGTAGTGAGTTTGGAAACCGAGAACGGCAACAGCAGGAAACAGCATTACTCCATTAGCTACATGTAGTATACATACATTTTTGTAATCGAGCCATTGCAGCAAACATTACTTTGAGGTTTGTCATACACTGTGTTTATGCTTCATGATATATTTACCAGGAAGTCGCATGGGTGGGCAAGACTGAAGAAATGCTCAAAGAAGAGGTATGCTTTATTCTATTTTTATGGCCACTGAACGGTATATGTCAAGGTAAAGCTGTACTGCACCTTCGCAGAATTGCAAAAAAGCTGCGGGTATGCGGGTATACCACCCGTGTAGCCTGCGAACAGGCTCTCAAGCTGAATTGAGAGCCTGCATCGATGACTAATGAATTTGAATATCTGCCCCGTAACGTTCGTTTTTCCAAATATGGAATGTCTATCCTTATATGGTGTTGTTTACAACTTTCGTGCAAACTAAATTTAGACTGTGCAAACTAAATTTAGACTGTACAGTTTATACTGTTTTTCGAAATATAAGATATTCAAGCAAAAGTTCAAATGTTTTAAATACTGTTTTCTCAAAACAGAACATTTCGTGCTTTGAGATAAGACGGCCTAGACCAATTTGATCAGTTAATGTGTTTTTTATGCATAATGCTTCAGCAGTTGACATATATAGAGCTCAGCGGAAACATATAAATTATAGCATCTGACCAATGAGAATTTCGCGTCACGATTTGAGACGCAGATATTCAAATTCATTAGTCATCGTTGCAGGCTCTCAATTCAGCTTGAGAGCCTGTTCGCAGGCTACCACCCATGAAGAAGGTTTACCATATGTGACGTCAGTGAGGAAGGTTTAAGGCTGATTTCCACTGTTGCGTTTTTCATACGTACGCATACGCACGTAAAACTTTAAATCCGTTTAAATGTTACTTATGAAATAACCAAATAAATAAAGCAACAGAATTTAGTGTTCCGCAAGTTTTAATATGCATTTGGTAACTTATTTTTAAAATATTTAAAAAATAGAAGGATTCAAAGTTTTACGTGCGTGTACGTGCGTACGAAAAACGCAACAGTGGAAATCAGCCTTTAGTGTAGTACTCAATGCTAACACCATCAAACAAATAAATGATACTTGACTGGGCAGGTTGAGGTTGACAGTATGCTGATGTTGTACTGATGACTATTGTGATTGTATCGATACCAGAGTCGCATTGCCATTGGAGAAAACTGCATGAGGAGAAAACAATAAGAATTGAATGACGTAATTTATATCTTTTACAATTTGAAAAAGCCACAATTCACATTATTTTGAGGAAGGTTTCAAAACTTGAATTTTTACTCGGAGGAAGGTTGAACATTTTTGGCAATTTTTTAATTAGTTTCACAGATAAAAGTAGTATTGAGGGTAGCATAATTTTCCTGCTCGTTAATGTGTCAGAATTAATCACAACTTCACCATCATCTGCTGTCCTTGCAGCGTTTTCTCAAACCCACTTTATGTAAACCATCGATATACCGTGATCTCTCTAGATAAAAAAAAATATCATGAAGCCCTCCCTCTCCAATAATCACTCCCCCCCCCCCCTCTCAAAGGTGCTTGGGAAAAGATAAGCTGGGGGGCTAACAAAGAGATGACGATAATCTGATACCTAAATCTCTGCCATTTCTAGGGTGTAGAGTACAAAGTTGGTAAATTTCCAATCGCAGCAAATAGCCGAGCACGAACAAACGCAGATTCAGATGGATTAATGAAAGTTTTAGGAGATAAAGAAACAGATAGACTACTTGGTGTTCATATGATATCGCCTTCAGCTGGAGAAATTATTAATGAAGCTGCTCTGGCCATGGAATATGGAGCATCTTGTGAGGACGTCGCAAGAGTTTGTCATGCACATCCGGTAAATGATTTGGCAATTATTTATTCTTACCCCAATCATAACCCGCGAGCGCCTGACTTGCAGCCTGCGCTCTCCCTAATTTACCTGAGGGCCCAGATACACGATACCGGAATCGCACCATCGAATTCAACTGTTTGAGGAACCACTTAACACTTGAAATTGTGATTATGTGACCAAAATATGAAAGAACAAGAATGATGAACCACAAACATTGATACAATGTCGCCAGCAACTAATTATGATTTATGGAACTTGTCAATTATTTTGGGCTTTAAGCGTTTTGTGTAGTGAGACATTACGTCCGCGCAGGTTTGCATGGAGACGAATATAATTTTTTTATGGAGAAGAAACGTGAAAAAGAACGTAAATTCGTTCAGAAAATTCAAGGTTCTTTAAATTTTAATTTTAAGCTTATTCGATTATCAATCTTTCTTTCTAGACGGTATCCGAAGCATTCAGAGAAGCTAACATAGCTGCATACGCTGGAAAACCGATCAATATGTAACATGAAAGAACATTGTGTTTTCTAATTATCGTAAGTGGAGTGTATTGAACATTTTTCATCAAACTAACTTCATGTGTTGGTCATGGTTTGCAATAAGTGTGATTATGGTGCACAGGATGCAATAAATAGATAAAGCTATGAACTGGTAACAAACCAGTTGTTGAATACTAAATACTGACGGTAAAAGAGAAATATATAATTTTTAATCCTCCAGAATATTGTATGAAGTATAGTATGGTTATGGGATAATTATGTCCGGATCCCTTTACGCATCCATTTCCCTTTACGCATCCATTTCCAGCCGTTTATAAAATAAACATCTTCGATCCAGCCAATTTAATAACTTTGACAGCTATACCATGTAATTGGGCGAACACTGGCGCGGATAAAGTAGCGCGGGTTGCGGTTATAGTCAGTAGCGAATAGAAGTTGATAGCGGAAGCCGTCCTTTGCCCTTGGAACAGACCCTTGACCCCCCCCCCTCCACGTGACGTCATATGAAACCCGAGATACACGGAGAACAATACACAACCGGTGAACTCCATGTCTTTTATCATTTTGTCCATGTTTTTTATGGTAAATAGATTGAGTTCACTGTACACAACAAGTCGTCTGTACAAATTTCATTTTTAATAAATATTAAAAATCTAAAAAATATTACACGACCACAGAAGGTTCGTTTCTTTATAATTATTTCACTGTTTCAGGTTGAACATATGATCTTGAAGGAATAAAATATTTCTGTGCAGATCTTAAAGTTAATAGTTCGTGATGTTGAAAACTTTCGTAGATCTTTCTGTCGTTTTTCGTAGGGAAAGGATTTAATGTGATTGTTTTTAGACGTAATGCAATGTTGGTAACAACTATAGATGTTTGTTGATGGATCGGCGGTAGTCGGAATCCTAAAGAAAAAAAGTAATAGTATGTGAATGTGTAGAAGCACAGATTGCATGAGCATTTATATATGTATTCTATCACAAAAACAATAGCAGCAGCAGCAACAACAACCACAAACAACAACAACAACAACAACAACAGCAACAGCAACAGCAACAGCAACAACAACCAACCAACCAACCAACCAAACAAACAAACAAACAAACAAACAAACAAACAAACAAACAAACAAACAAACAAACAAACAAACAAACAAACAAACAAACAAACAAACAAACAAACAAACAAACAAACAAACAAACAAACAAACAAACAAACAAACAACAGTAGCACAACAACAATATAAAATTGAAAAATATATTACAAAAAGATAAGGGGAATGGTTACCTGGAATAACTATAAGTTAACAAAAGCAGACAGTTCCATCGAGTTTCATTATCACAGTTTTATTTTAATATATGGGAAATTTTCCCATACAAGTCAATTTTGTCCTATTTTGAAGAAGGGAAAATTATTGATTCATACCGTATGATAGCGCTGTTTCCCTCTCAGGATGGCAGTGGCTACAATGTGTCTCTCCTAACCGAGCAAGACTTGGCTTCCTAATACAATAAAACAAATTATAATTATTAAATGTGTTCGATGCTGTATATAGTAATGAAACCGGGTCATTTTACAGGGAATTCAGTATAAAGCATGCAAGAAAGAACACCGACACAAGGCAACAATCAGACAGTGGATTTTTGGTTACCATTGTCAAGCACAAGTTCTTTTGGGTTGGTTCATTCTGACAAGCCAAAAGATACAAAAAGAAATATCCGGCATTTTGAGCAAATGGTCATCGTGAAAAAGTTAGTAACGAACGAGATCATCAACATAGGGTTCGTACAGGTCAGGAAAAGTTAAATTCAAGGACTTTCAAGGTCATGTATCTGGAAATTCAAGGACTAAAGGCTGAAAAGAAGGCGTTTTCAAGTTTTGTATGAACCCTGCCAACAGTATTTGTATTCCATGAACATCTATACAAGGTGGTATAGATGCATGAGACAAACTTACGTATCAATGGCAGGCAAAATGAGTACAGTATTCCTTGCTTTCTCATCCTCCCCATCAGATCGTTTCAAAGAATATTTTCTTGCTCTGGCTTTTTCAATTTCGGACTGAAGTTGCATTTCCGAAAAGTAATTGATTGCATCGATGGCACTCGCGTTCTCTGCAGCCGCGTCACCCATTGTTTGGAAATTCCAGGAAACTACAATAAATATAAAACATTTTTCAACTGTATAATACACAGGACAGCACACCACCGCGTAGTGATCACCATGCTTGCCTCTCAAGCTGGGAGACCTGGATTTAATCCTTGGTCAGACCTCTACTCAAGGTCTTAAAGTAATTGAGGAGAAAGAGCTACCTTTGCATTGACATCAGTAAATGGTTAGACTTTCGCGTCTTTTCGGTCTCGCATTCCCCTATCAATTGGGCAATAGCCTGTTGGGACATCCACTCACCAATGAGTGAGAAACTTAATAAACACCACACTAGTACAGTACAGTACAGTACAGTACAGTACAGTACAGTACAGTACAGTACAGTACAGTACAAAACCCGAAAACGAATACATACAGTTTAAGCACGAATGTCTGAAGCTTATGGAGTATATTACTGTACGTATGTTTAAGCAACTCAACCTCGTTCCCAGGTTTTTCCCTGTGAGCAACACTGTCCACAAAAAAACACCTTTTCATTGTTACAACTTACAAAGGCGAAATTTTGCAATGAAATTCACAAACATATATTTTACTTTACCTCCAGCTTGTTTAAGATTAGTTTTGGACTAGAAGAATAAGAGAACGATACGTATTAACAACGTAGTATTAACAATAATCATTATTGATATGAAGAGTTCAATTATATATTCGTGAGTATAGGCAGAAATATGTCCAGTATGTCTGGATGTTGTTCAGTGAACATCTAGATGCCCAATCAATAACGTTTATCAACATATTAACGTGTAGGACTCAATAAGTGTGTTAGTGTGTTGTTATTTTGTTTGTCTTTTCGTAATTATTACAAGGAAAAATTATACTGTCGCTGTAATTAGTGTTTTTTATATTTTGCTTTAATAGCTATCTGACAAGTTAGCCAATAAATGGTTAATTTAGATAGCTACACTCATTTTTTGGTATTATGTTGATTATGTAAAAGATGTATCGTTGCAACTTTCTGAGTAAAGATGTCATTACCAGAGAGCATTGCTTGTCGATATCATTTTAGTGTATAAAAATCCTTAAATTTCGATCATACATTACACTGACCTCTTTACCCTTTAAAATGCCTTTGACTTGAGAGGGAGTCTTCGGATTTTTAGTTCCCCTATGAGAAAATAATTAAACTTGTAAAATAATTAAAGTTATATATTTTGTGAGTGTACATGCATACGGTTTCAAATTTTAACTATCATGGAGTTTACCTGACAATTTGTCCACTACGAGCGCGGTTGATCTTTCCTGCCAAAGATCGTATGTGTTCTTTAAATTGCGCTAACCATTTATCTAACCAGTCAAGACATAGCCTGTGAATATGAGCTTTTACTGCATTTTCTGGTACGCCCTAAAATAGAACACGTACATTAATCAAGACATTCTGCTTGTCAATTCCTGTGGGTCATACAATTGGTCACTTTTCTCTGAAGGAAAACCCAAATCAATTACTCTGACCATTTACATACATCTTCTGATATAGTTGAACATTTTTTAAATTTGCAATTGATAGGAATTGCGGATGAATCAATATTTTTGCTAATCCACCAAAAGTAAGATTCATGTTGGGTAGTAATTTGAAGTACGTTTTTCATGACTTGCAATTTCGGATGTTTGAAGGTTCTTGTAGACATTTATTAGCCCTAACCAGGAACAGCTGCGAAAAATGCAACTATAGGTCCCTGGAAGGAATCTGCGGCCCTGCAATTCCGGTGCAGCGCTCCCACCAAGTGAGCTATAGAGGCCAGTCATCGAGCTCTAACCACAAGTTCATGTACATTATACTGCCATGTGGAATCATGTAGTAAATATATTAAGATTTTGTTGACATCTCACTCCATTGAATAATATATTGTTGAAGGGCATTGTAGATGGAAATCAGTTATCGACGGGTAGAACTCGACAACTGGCCTCTGTAGCTCAGCTGGCGCTGCACCGACATCGCAGGTTCGACTCCTTCCAGGGACCTATAGTAAATTGCATTTTTCGCAACTGTTCCTGGTTAGGTCTGATAAATGTATATAAATTTCCACTCGATAATTTCCATCTTTATATACTGTATCCTTTAACTATTATTGAATCGAGTGAGATGCCAACAAAATCTTGGTAATTTAGGATATTGCATGCAGTGTATCTTTTCAAGCAAAAACGTCACGTTCATTGTCATATTAGGTGTACATTCACCGCACACGATGTCGGCCAAGCTCTATGGTAGGCATAGCTTGTGATCGCCTTTGCGGCAATTGCAGCCAATAAATCCATCCGCTCGGAGTTCTCGTAAAAATGGGTCTCTCGTCAACTCAGGTACTTACAAAAGTGTCAAATTCGTCCAACTCTCGAAGGAAGTAGCGGTCTGCCTCCTGAATTCCAATTTCAGTGAAAATATCAACAACGAAGGTTCTAAAATACAACAGATCAATACAATAAAATACAGAGAATCACACACATACTATTATTGGTGTAGGTTATGTTTTGAGCAAGTGTACCTGATGTCTTTATCTCCCAAGATAAAATGAGACATGAACTCCGCCACTACACCCGGTGTGTATTTCTTCATCATTCTTAACAGTTGTAAAGCTGATCGAACAAATTGTTTTGTATCAACGTTCCAGCTGGTCAGAGAACCACTTGATATGTTTAGTTCTTGTGTTAAAGTGTTTATTATCTGCCGGACACAATCATCATCAAATGATTCTTGACCACGAAGTAATAGTATTGCCTAGAGGAAGAAAGCATTCGTATAACTTCAAATGTGGGAGTTCATTGTAGTGCACCAAAATTGGAGGCACTTCATTCTTCGTTTGTTTAAACAAAAAAATTCAATATACACTCTGCAAACCACTGATACAAACACCCTGGCTCAAAATTTCCTCAATCTAAAATGAACCCTGTTTGGGGGAACTTAATGTTCCTGGTTAATTTAACCACAGTCCTGGTTAATGTAACTAAGTTATATGGTTGAATTAACCAGATTATCATGATTTTTTCTGTGTTGGTGTAATGTACTCAGGTGACTATGATGCTTGTGATGTTACTCTGAGTGTATATCCACACCGGGCAAGCTTGAAAAATATGCCTGACCACGGTGGGAATCGAACCTACGACCTTTGGAATACTAGCCCAATGCTCTGCCAACTGAGCTACGCGGTCTGGTCGGTTCGAGTATGTGATATTTCGGAACAGAATCTAGTTCCTTCGATATCAATATATGTTAATTAGGTGGACCTTTAACCAAGAATTCCTGGTTAATAATCCACCTAACATAATCTGGTTAATTCAACCATATAGCCTGGTTAACTTAGCCAGGAATCCTGATTAAATTAGCCAAGACTATGACCAAGTTAACCAAGACTATGACCAAGTTAACCAAGACTATGACCAAGTTAACCAGGAAATTTAACCAGGAACGTTAAGTTACCCAAACAAGGTTCATTTTAAATTAACCATGAAATTGTTTTAGACGCGTGTGTTTGTTGAATAATGCAACTGTCCCTGCAAAATATAGAAAATATTTGGACATTATACTTACAGCACAAATATGTTGTTTCATTTCGTAATTTGGTGTTTTTGAAAGAAAGATGAGCAGTAGTCCAACAAATGCGTCAATCGTCCATGGCTTGGGAAACGTCTGGAAATAATAATTTGACTTTTTTGCAAATGTCTATAAACTATCTGTACGTATATTAGAGCAACACGATAAGCATGTATGATTTGTGATATTTGTTTTACCAAATACTTTCAACACTTACCGATGGATTGGCGTTGGGAAACAATTTATCAAACCAATGCATTCCTTTGAACTGAGTGATAAAATGTGGAAGTGGGGCCTGTGCAGTCAATGACGGCGTTCTTGATCTGATAACTGGCTCGGGTACTGGGGCAGGTTCCGGCGATACCACGATTGGGATACTGCGGGAAAGAAAAATAACACCAGACGAGATTTAATGTTAGAACGAGTGAAAGTGCGTGCTGTAAATGTTTGGTATACTAAATCGAATCAAGTGCTAATTGTAAACCCAACTGAGCCCTATCAATACACTCTTTCGATAATTATGTCACAACTACACTGTTTTCAATTTAGGACCACCTTAAGAAAGATTTCAAGTTTTTTCTCATGGGCTATGCACAGAGAAGCAGAACATCCTTCAACACATGCATGAAAAAGAATTCTTTACTTTGACCAATAAATGTGTAAATAAGCTTTAACACGAAAACGAAGCTGGAGCCTCGTTTTCGTGTTAATGCTTATTTCCATATTTATTGATCCAAAATTATTTTTTATGCATGTGTTGAAGAAGGATGTTCTGCTTCTCTGTGCACAGCCCATGAGAAAAAACTTGAAATCCTTTCCATTTAAGGTGGTCCTAAATTGAAAACAGTGTAGTTGTGACGTAATTATGGAAAGAGTGTATTGCTTCATTATATTGTTTGGCCATGGATTTATATCCCAGGCTAAGAGGAGAATCTACTCCCGTTCTTCGAAAATCTGTAATTAGCGAGATATTTATGGCTACTTAAATAAGGTTTTAAATCAAAAGTAGGCCTTGGAGATCTATTATTTTGGCTATATCTCTGTCCAACTCAAAGTGGCGTTATAGTTGGAGTTCTTGTCTAAATGCGACGATTTTTCTCTTCCAAGCAAATGTGATTGATTGATTGAATGAGTGACATGCAAAAGACTTAGGCTGTGTTCACACTATACCGGTTAGCTTTCCGTATGTGCAACCTTCGGAAGCTGAGCGAAACAACATCTCTCCCTTGCAATAATTCCTCTGAAAATAGCGTTCCTAAAAGGTACGGATTGGTGTTTTTCACATCGCTACGTAAACCTATCCGATACAGTGTGAAGTAGCCTTAGATATGTTTACTTCCGCAAAGCGATTCTATACTTTTGGGTGCGAGTTCACTCATTCGCATCCGTCAGAAAGACAAAATCGCTGGTTTGAACCATGCAGGCTTTAGGAGCATTAACGACGGTGGTAATTTGAAAATCGGATAGCAATCATGTGACAACGCCCAAATGACTGTACTATACTGTATGTCATTAAATATCTCGCGGTTACGCTTAAAGGTCAAAAGATGGAGTCTATATTTAAGCTGGATGTGTTACAATTAATCCCAGCTACAACTTACTCTGGTTCATCTTCTGTTTGACTTAAAAGCGAAGAACTTTTCCTTGGCACAGATAAAGGACTTCTTAAAGGACTTCTAGTAGCAAAATATTCTGTAGCAGTTAGCGCGGGAACCTTTGGCTTCGGAGTTGGTGGAGCTGGTGGAGTTTCTGGAGGCATTATAAATTCTTCATCAAAGAATTCTTCAGGTGATGGAGTATCACGTAACACTCTCCGCAACTGTTCTTCGTAGTTGACTGTGTTTATTTTGGATAAAATACCATCTTCTGAACTTACCTCTGAAGCTGCATCCTGGTGAAAGAAAAAATGATCATGTTTAACTTCAACTATTATAACGACTGCTTCACTATAAAGAACATAGATGGTGAAGCCACTTATATATTACTATATTTACGTATCTTTTCTGAACCATCCAAAACCATAACCGAAGAACACTAATCGCTAAAATTGTGAACTTAATTGCCTCTAAACATTCCCGCCATTTAAAACCAAGACGGCATATGGAAACGTACCGTTGGAAAATGCATGGTATATTACTGTAGGTATTAGAATGTTAGGGTTTGTAATCCAAGTGAGTATATATACATTTTTTTTCTGGAATTGATGTACATAACCTTTCTAGCACTTGAAAGAAGAAGCTCTGATCTCTTTTATCCACTACGCAAATAATAATGCACAATGTCATATGTATCTACAGTATACTTACCGTCATCTGTATACCACTTGCTTTTATTTCCAACAACTGAGCTTGAGTTAATTGCGGTGGTCTATATGGTGTGACTTCCTCTTGATGTACTTCGACTTCTTTCTTAGTTCTCATATTATCAAATAAAGCCGCAACAACTGAGTTCGGAATATAACCATCAGGTGCAATCACTATTGCCTCGTATTGTTTACCATTTTCATCTTCCACCATCGCTATCTCGGCACTATCTCGCGACACCTCGTGCAATGCTTCATTAGGTATAGGATAACTGCCTGGAGATTTTCCTACGATGATCTCTTTTTGTGAACGATGTTTACATTTCTTTTCCGCGGAACTACTTTTGCGTTTCTTCTTTGGTTTGTTCTTCTCATTTGGTGTTGGAGATGATGCAGTTCTGTCGCCTGATAGTTCAATACTAGTGTCTTCTAATACAACATTTTTATCATATTCCAAAGGCGGTTCTACATTTACGATAGGGAGCGATTGTGATCTTAACCTGTTGGGTGGTGCTATATCTAGGGGTTGATCATCACCAGAATCTTTCTCATCTTCCGACGTATTTGCATATTTCAAGGGAGACTTATGATCAATGCAGAAAAATCCATTAGGTTCTACATCTGGAACATAAATATCTTTATCTTTGTACACTGGTACGTCACTTTCATCATCTGAATGCTCTGGTAAGGTAACTGACGTTCTATTATAAAACAATGATAAGTACTTTTCGAAAGCTTCATTTTGTAAATTCTCGTCCAGTTTTGGTTTCTTTTTTGAGCTACGAAGTTCTCCATCTCGCAATTTCTTCAGATCACTTTCGCGTTTTTGGATTTTCTCCATCGCCTTAATATAAAAACAAAACTTATACTCACAAGTCATGAAGATCGGTAGCTAAGTAACACATAGTCAGAGCCAGTCATAGCACATTGTCATGCTAAACAAATTTTCAATTTCAAGGGGAATAGACGAGATTCCTTACAAAATATGTATTTACTCTAAAGCCCTGGGTATGCAATAAATAGATTACATTTTGTAACTGTGTTCCTCCAACGTTTCCCCGTTTTCCCACTCTGGAGAGAAACTTTGCTTAAAATGTTTTCTCAGAAGTGTGATTTTTGTTGCGAATAAAATTTTCCTAGTCTGCCATTCGAGAACATGCATGGCTATAGGAAACATAGTCATGCAACAACTTTAATTTCCACTGCAGGGCTTAACTACCACTCTCTACTGTTTTTGAATCACTTACCACTGCACGGCGTTTTGCTTCCTGTTTCTTTTCTTCAGTTTCATCATCAGCCAATGGATCAGGAGCATATGTCAATGTTGAAGAATATGAGTGTGCTTTTGTTACACGTTGTTGGTCAATAGTACTGAGAGTTTTCAATAATTTTTCATCAATAGGGATGATTGCATCACTATGAAAGCCTTTGAACTCCATACCAACCATTCCATACACGTACGATTGAGGCAGGTCTGAAACAACGCAAGGAAGTCAATTTAATTTCTGTGTTAATATTACTCTCTGCAATAATGCTATATCGAGATAAAGACCCCAGTTTCACGATACCGGATATCGCTCTTCACGACAACAATATGCCGTTCAGAAGTAATGTCTGTCCACAAAATGTTCCCCTTTAACTGTTTCGTTTTATTTTGTCATATTATCGCAATTTTAACTGTTGAGATACTGTTGAGGCATACGGCGATGTCTGAAGTTACTACCGGGGGTCGGGAAAATTACATGAGACCAAGGGCTTTCGCTCGAAATGTCGAAATTCTCCTTATATTTTTCAGGTAGTTGCATGATCCCCGCTAAGCTACACTGGCACAGACAGTTCAAGATTATAGTAAGGTTAACCTTGCGTAGGTTGCTCCTCAATGATCGATCAACTGTTTAATCCAATTGGCTTGGCCCCCGAAGTTGATGAGTGGACTGGGGACGAATGTTAAAAAGTGCCCAAATTAAGAAATGAACCAAATCACTAAACAGATCACCTCAAAATTAGTAAGTATACAAAGTTTGAATACGTTTACATGAATACCCTTCGAATAATAAGCTTTCGAAAATTGTGAAATTAAAATATTGTTTTTGGGACGCGCGTCCCAAAAACACAAATTACAATACATTTCATAGTAAATATCGCGATTTTCGAAAGCTTGTTATTCGAAGGGTATTCATGTAAACGTCTTCAAACTTTGTATACTTACTAATGTTCATTTCTTAATTTGGGCACTTTTTAACACTTGTCCCCAGTCCACTCATCAACTTCGGAATGGCTAATTGGGATTCGTACAGCCAGCTCCTGCACAGGAAAGATCATTCTGAGGCAATAGCAAGGTACAAGTATATTACGTGTTCTTACATGTTGCGTATTTGATTCTATGGAGAGAATTTCCAATGGCAACCATGATGTCACCACGTTCACTGCAGAAACACAATGCCGAAGGCGTAGCATTTAATTTTATGACTCGTTTTAATCGGTTGCTTTCATCCCAGATACGAACAGTCCCGTCTAAACTAGCTGTGGCAAATAATCTCATTTTTAAACAACTGCTGACACTGATCACTTCGTCATTGTGGTCGTCTTCTGTGGGATGGTCATATCGTTCTAACAAACAAAGGGAAAAAATTAGACTATATTCTGAATGTTACCGATCATAAACAAACACAAACGAACAATACTATACGCCCCCCCCCAAGCCATGGAGGCTAGCTTGTTTATACCCCCACTGTATAGCCCAGTGTTCGTAGTCAAAGGAGGATATTAGCGAAGTTTACACTGGAAAAAAAAGTGAAATCCATACTACGAAATTTGCAATTGCAGCACTAAATCCATAGTATATCCATCCTATTTCCATACTATATCCATACTATGGAAATATACAATTATTATGGATAAGCAAAATCCATTCTATTTCCAATAAAGGTCCATACAATTTCCATTCTATGACCTTCTATGCATGGATTTTCAAAAATGTTTCCAGTGTTAGATTTGACTATCACCATACCGCTACCATTAGGGACCATTAACCAATGAGATGCGTTTAATGTACCCGATTAACCAACCACATGCGTACTTTGTCAGTCAAAGGTAATGGTAGCGCAGTGGAAGTCACCTCACTATTACCAAGATGCACATTGTGCCCGCATAATGACCTATCGTGTTTTTATGCCATGTATGCATCACATTTAAAATATGAAATCTTGCTATAACACATCTATGATAGCTTTTTCGCTTCCAAAAAGTAAGATTCTTAATGCAGTTGCGCATGTAGTACCTTTTTGTGTTGTCTTGTACACAGTAACGGCGTAATTGGCCCGTGATCGTTCATAAAGTGCCACCAGTAGTCTATGATGTGACACAGAAAGATAACGTGGCAGTTCGTCAAAATATAGAGTCATCAGTGGAGCTAAAGCTTCTTCAGCAAAAGGAAACAGACGCCAAATTTTTATGATGTTGTCTGAAAAAAAATAAAGTTTGTTTCCAGAGATGTTTTTCTTCCGCCATCTAAACGAGGCCCGTTTGTCTTCTTTGCTAAATCTAGCATAAACTTCGGTATTTTTAACATTTAATTTCACAAAAAGAATACATCGTATTATTTTTAGACTCTGCAAAACTGTTATAGTCCTGAAACATTCGATAAGGCGGCAGTGATTACCTAATTGAAAATTGACAAGTATACTTTTCGAATCGGTGAATTCCGTGACCAAGTACATACAGGACCATAAAATCTGTATGTAGAAAGTCGATTGAAGGATTTGGCGAAACGGGAAACAGTGCTTGTATTGTCTTTTCATTGATATTAAGGAACACCGCTGCACGCAACGCATGAGTCCCAAACGATTGCAACAGCAATTAGATTAGACAGCGCCTAATCGTAGTCTATCAAGATATGATGGGCTGGAAACAAACCAGAAATCATGTTTTTGTCTGAGTGTATTTTAATTTGTGCATATAGTAACGGTGATTGGGCTGAATGTATTTTCGTAATAATGAAGACTTCGTCCTGTTCAGGTTGTGCAGTATGACGTATCATAAAAAATAATCCGCCATTTTGGGTGGAAAAATATTTTATTCAACTGACTACTAGACAGGTCTTGACAGACATCTTATATTGACAGACAGATTATGGCCTAATTTTGGTCGAGGAACGAAACAATCGGGCGGCTATTTACGCGGGCTAATTAATTTTCCAACTCGTGTTTTTTTAGAACTTTTTATTCCATGCAACGTAATATGAAAGATATCGAGAAACGATACTCACCCAGGCCAGATGAAACAACTTGATCAATCTTTGGATTTGATATCATGCTAACTACTTCATCACGATGGGCCTGAAAACATTAAAAACCGTGGTCAGAATATACAAAAATTTGTCGTTGTATCGTTTTATGCGATGATCAATGAAACAAGTTTGGTATTTGATAATTTTTTTATCACGATTTCTTGCGCTCTTGCCCACATTAAATCAAAATAACTACCGGTATCGTACTATCTTATGATAGGCTATGGTTATGAATGTTTCCATTCTATTGTTAGGGAAAGACCTGCCATTTAATATAGTCTAAGTATGAAATTCTATACAATATACCGGTATAATAGTTTCACTTCTCGTTGCATTGTAACTGTTACAGTATAGTTACCTCAATTTTGAATATCACTCTTCCTGGATTCTTCTTATCTTTCCAATCAAAGACCACAATATGGCCATCAACACATCCGCCCAATAGCAATGTTCGATCATTTGTGTCGTTGGCTAATGATTCATTGGCTTGTCGAAGTTTGGCGGCTTGGATAACACTCTGCCAGGTTGTGCCTGCAAGTAGGTCCTACACACATATTTTTAGAAAAGGAATTTTTACATTTTGTCAAAAGTCTTCAATATCGTATTTATCCTATAGTACACCCCTACTATTATAATGGATATACATAAAACTGTCTCATTTTATTATTATGTTTATAAAATTTAGAGAATGTTTAAGGTGACAAAGATGTTATAAAATGTTACCTATAGCTAGATTGAAGGTTTATATAATTAAGGTATTTGTTTTTCTATATATGAGCTACTATACTGTACACTAGTTAACGATTATATTTATTCAGGAAACGATTTCACTACATTATTAATGATAAAATAAAAGATTGATGATCTTCACCATTCAGTCGGTAAACAACATGCTATACATATATGCCATGATATAATATCGTTCCTTTATTTTGTGATATAAAATAACAAAATATGGATTTACCTCGAAAATGTATTCATAAAGACACAAACACGTGCAAGGACTTGTCAAATCTAAAATTGCGAGAATAATGCAAATATTTAACAATTATTGGATGAGGTTGAGCAGACCAAGGTCAGTGTTATACCACTAGAATATCTTTATCTTCGGCGCCGTCCAAATTCAGAAAACAGTATAGCGCGGCACCTACAAATACCTAAAATTATCCATAGGCTTCTAGCTAATCAGAAAACGAGAACAGAATACAGTTACAATAATATTTAATAACAAATATTACTGTTTCTTTCCCTAGTCGTCGTGTAGTTGAAAATACTTTCAGCGGGTTACGTTTTCACAGAGGGTCAGAGCTAATCCAGCTTTGGAAATTTAAACCATTTTGCTTGTAACGATCGAGGAAAGTGCGCCATTATGCACTACATTATACAATTACTTTATGGTTTCTGTGTTTGGATGGCCTGATCCAAACACGCGGGAATGTTGCGAGAGTTAAGAAAAGCGGGCGAAACACGAGCCGAAGGCGAGTGATTTTGCGAGCTTTTCTTAACTCGAGCAACATTCCCAAGTGTTTGGATCAGGCCATCCAAACAGGAAAACCATAAAGTAATTGTTTTATAAAATAACAACAACACGATAGTCTTCCGTGTTTGGATGGCCTGATCCAAACACGGGTTTCGACCAATCAGAGCACGCGTTATATACATGTTATTTTATAATACTATTTGCTCCGTCTATCGCCAGACGATTATTCTGTAAAACAAATACAGTGCAGATTGACATACCTTTACATTCCCACACCTCCAGCAACGAACTGGGGTTTGTGACTGTTGAACTTTTAAGAATCTTTCCATTGATAAGCAATGTAAACAGTAAATCTATAGAATGAATGATGACAGTATCAAACTTTGCGTATTCAGTATGCTCTACCTTTAGTAGATACCATAAACCTCATAAATGTGCATAAAGGCCCTTACTAATGAAACCTTAATAATGAATGTCCTTTGCTTGTAGGTTAAAATTGGTCACAATTTGACAAAAAAAACCCATTGATTTGAATACCTATAAAAGACGCCCTTGATGCATGCAGGATTGTATTCCATGCACTGAATTGATCATGATTGATTTATTTAAAACTTTATTTAAAATGACATCATATAGAGCAAAATAGCCCTCTTTTCATGGTGGTCGAGGATTTACATTAAAACTGGATTTAGATTGACCATTTGACCAGGGTTTAAAATAGCTGTGGGGTGCCGGCTGTCACCGGCATTTTCACAGCCTATAGCCGGCGAGTTCTAAACTAACAACAACGAGTTTTTACTCGCTGGGGCACCTGTGCCCGGGCGAGTATAGGTTTCGGCACACATTTTTAGTGGATTTCCAATAGTGGATCGCAATTTTCTTGTATAGCCACAAAATAGAATATTAATGAGCTACCCACTTTATCCTTTTCAAAATGGCGGCCTTGGTGGAGTGAGCAAAGTGTTTCGAACAATTTCGTTAAAATTTTCAACGAATTGTACCTGTTTTCTATGGATTTAGCA
>CACRXK020003053.1:0-12905 GCA_902702795.2 Paramuricea clavata | reverse complement strand
CACTCTCACCTTAATTAACAAGCAAAATCGACTGGTTTAATAATAAAGTAGGGTGCATGATTGCCATTGGGGCACAATGCAAATCAGTGGGATAATAAGCAATATTATAACATGGTATTCACCTAAATAAACTGCAGAGCACTGTTATATGTTGATATGGTTCAAAACAGAGTGAACAAAACTCGCGCTCAGTTTCCCGCTTAGCTTGGGACAACCTCACAACCTTAAATTTTAATTAAAATAGCTGTGTACTGCATGCATGTATGTATCATACATGGTAATGTGCGTATTTGTATATAGCCCCAGCGAGTTAACGCTCTATGGAGCGTCTTGTTCTTCTTAATTCATTGATCTATACAACGAACTTAAAACGAATTAAAAAGATGCTGTCTTGATGGAATGGCGGCTAGTTGTTAAGAATTCATGATCCGCGTGCCTTTTCCCTATCACTGCACGGTCACGTAACTAGCATATCGTAACTAGCATATGCGTAACTAGCATATGCGTAACTAGCATATCAGACTGAAGTATCAGCGGTACTACGCACTTTTTAGTTACTTTACAAGATACGAATCAAGCCTGACACAGTAAGTAATCCAAATCCGGAAATAGGAGGTTTCATAAACTCCACCCACTCTATCAGGTCCAGTCCTCCACAGAGGCTTTCCAAATTTTGCAGAATAACACTAGATAGTAATGAGGTTGCACGAGAGAAGAAAAGCTCCATTTACTGTTCAGGGTACTCCGGATTTTCGGAACACTGATAGAATCGAACCGAACACGGTCACATGATTGTTCTGGCTGCCTCTACTCAAAAGGAGGGGGAGCCAGAACAGTCAGGACAGTCATATGACCGTTTTCGGGTCGATTCCGAATATCTGGAGTTCTCCGAACAGTAAATGGACAGCCTGCCGGGGAAATTAAACGAGGAGATACCGAATTCCTCTCTTCCATGAGTATTCCTCATTATCTCACGTCGTATTATTACGTTCTAGTGCTTTTCTGAAAGTCAAGGAAATCTGTACGAAGGAGAGAGACTATTCTGAATATATTTAGAATGCTATACCTTCTCCCGCCGAGTAAACAGCATCAGTTATTGTAGTGAGATCAGGAACGAGTGATGTTGTTATTACGTCACCAGTTTTACCAGAAATAATACGAACAGCAGCATCCGCACAAATGCACACAACACGTAATGGGGACTGCAAATATTATGGAAAAGCAAATAAAATTCTTTTACCGGTATCATGAAGAAGTACTAGAAAGCAGATTCGAGATTCGAAGTCTCGCTTATTGTACGTCATCAATGCATATTTGGCCTGTTTGGCCTCAGCAGTGTACAGTGTAGGAACATTTATTTGTAGTGGTTGAATCACTACTTACAACATATTTGAATGTTCCTATCGATAATTGAGACATTCAAAGAGATTCAACCTGATTTGAACACCGCAAGTTATTAGCTATAGTATGCATCATGGTTCTTAACTTAGTTCAATGTCTATTAAATGTAAGAGATATTAAAAGTAGAAGTCACTTTTGCCAAAGAAAAATTAAGACTTCAGATATGTCAGTTTATTCTGTCACTTTATTTTTTACACACATGCATTAATGCCGAAAAACAGTAAAAGTTCTAGATAAACAAACATTGATTTTTGCAATACCTTAGGGTGCGTAACTTGCTTCATCGTCTTCACTTTGCAACTAAACATATGAAAAATGTCTTGTTAATTCTCATCTGATCGTATGGAAGTACATACGACGGGCAATGGAGTAGTAATTACCCAATCAATGTCTGGGCAGTGTAGATATGTTTGATTTTCCACAAATCAATTCCTTGTGGTATAAATGAATAAAGGTTATCATTTCCAATCACAGTTCCAATTCCTCCTACAGGAGAGTCACATTGCATTCTATCTACTTCATCTTTGGCTTCCAAACTCCACACACGTAATGTCATATCACTTGATGCTGATACGATGAACTGACCAAATGGATATATTGCTAAGCCGTTCACACAACCATGATGACCTACGAATGCAATTTCCAGACTTCCATCATCATTCCAGACTTTAATAGATCCATCTTTGGCTGCTGATATCAGGTACTATATGCACGAAGATAGAACATTAAATCGTGTTCGTTTGAAAGCTTTCACATCTAAATGTTGGCTTGTTTTTGGTTTACGTGTATCGCCAAGCGCATCGTTTAACCATTTTCAAAGTGATATCATTAATAATATACATTATGACCAGACCGAAAAGCTAAATGTCTTTGTTTGTCCGAAAAATTAGCATCGCACTACACTATATACCCCCGCAGGTCAACCTCGTAAAAGGGTGGATTGCATCTACAACCAGTCCGAGTTCCAAAAGTGAATTCAAATAATCTAGTACAATAAATTATTCAGACCCTACACTGTCAATTTCAAGGAATAGACCCTTCCAAGGTTATAAGGACGCCATCATGAATATATTGTTCTCACCATTGTGTTTGCATCCCTTGCAAATTTACCTATAGGAAATTTCATTGTGTTTGCACCCCTTGTACTATTGTGTTCCATTATGGCGTTGTTAACCTTGGAAGGGTCTATTGAATCAACTCTAAAAGTGGTATTCTGTCGCCACAAATGGTGACAGAATAATACTTTTGGAGTTGATTGAACTCCTTGAAATGTACAGTGTATAAGTCAATCTCGTTCCCAGAGTTAGGTAGTGGCACTAACCCGCGAACAAGGATACGTACTCTGGGAACGAGATTGTGTGTAAGTCACCAGTTTTTTGTGCTACAGTATATTATACTTTAGAATCTCATTACATCACAATGTAAAAAATGCACTGGATAAACGGACATATTTAATAAGATTGCGTACTAAATACACAGTTCTAGGGACTATAAGCTCATGTCGATTATTTGTGATTGCATGCAAGACAAAATAAATTTTCAAAATCTCGTGCACAAGCGTACGAAGATTAATAAAGTTAACGAAGATTACCTTGAGAGGGTTAAAAAAGACCAAACAGGTTATTTCCTGAACATGTCTATTTTTTAGGAAAGATAGACATTTTCCTTCCAGAACATTGAATGAAGCGATGCTTGTACCAGTTGATATAAAACAACGTTGACTCTTGCTTAATGAATCCTCCAAACATATACCTGAAACTGCGCAGTTCTCCAAACTCTCCTGCAGAGAAACATACAATACTGGAAATGTATTGAAAGCTGCATTACTTACAGTTAGTCTAAAAATTTATATCTTATAACGCATGAAATTACCTTCAAATCTATTTAAGGCCCTGATTTATAGTAGACACGTGTGATCCTCTTGGACGAACGTTTAGTTTAGTTTATACAATGTAGTTATTGTTTATCGAGTTTCTCACTCATTGGTGAGCGGATTTCCCAACATGCTGTTGCCCAATTTGTAGGGGACCCGAAGTATCTACAATTTAGTCCTTATCCGAGGAGCCGCGAAAGTCTAACCGCGCGCATGTAGACCATGTACTGATGTCAATGTAAAGGTAGCTCTTTCTCCTCGTGCAGTTATTTTAAGACCTTGAGTAGAGGTCCGATCAAGGATTTTATCTCATACCTACTGTAGCGTATTAGCGGCTTTCCTATAGACCCATTGCACATGACGTCACAGCGCCAGTAACGATGCCTCTGGAGGACAAATTAGCAATCTATGTATAATATAAGTTTTGTAAACAAAGCAAATTTTGTAAAAGTTTATAATAATTTTGTATTAAAATGGTTAATTTTTGCGCTGTATATGGTTGTTGTACCCGAACAGATATTGTTAGGGAGCATCTGGAGGACACTATAAGGATTTGTGACGTCAGTGCAATGGGGTCTATTAGCTACGAGAAGGTGCGTTTAATCTCGAACCCACCTGCTGACGTATGTTTAGGAGGGGGGTTCGAGATCGATGTTTCGGCGGCGGCCATTATGAAGCGATTTGAACAAATTTCAGACGAAGATTTAAATAAAAAATAAATTAACTGTTTTTAATTGTTTTATAATTATTACTTTTTTATTTTGCTTGATGAAAATGGAATATTCTGTATTCAAAGTGGAAGAGAAGAAAGATGGCCGCCGAAATTTGTTCGGTACGGGCAGGTTTATATATAAATCTTGGCAATGTTTTCGCAGAATGTTTGCATTTTCCCTTTTCAAGAATAAGGGAATACTGTAGAGTATTTTTTTAGCTTCAATTTAAGCCTACTGTAAGTTTGTTTGTTTGCGTAGTATGTTGGCGGCTAAAATGTTCGTTATCCAAACAAGAAATTATATACTAAACTTACTAAAATGCGTAAATTCTTCAGTACATTTTACCGAAATGGATGTGATAAAAACCAAACATAATTGCAGGTTCGGTGAGTCCGGGATTGGACGCACCTCGGGTGGCTGGAAGTTTCCCGAATCAGGAAACTTTCAGCCACCCTCGGTGCGTCCAATCCCGGACTCACCGAACCTGCACTGAGTATGTTTGTTCTAGAACCCGAGTCTCCCAGCTTGAAAGGCAAGCGTGGTGAGCACGACACCACATGTGCTGGTTATTTTGCGTGGGCAAAGTAAAATATATCATTAGATCGCTCGTCTGATGAATATAAACGTGCCCGCAAACACGGCACGAATCATGATATCATCTTCCGATGTTCGCGTAGTTCACACGCTCAGACAGCAGGAAAACAGAAAACGTGCATGATATTTCGTTACTCGTATAGTTGGCGATTTTCGAACAAAACCACGAACTGGTAAATCTAGCAAGTACTTGCATCAGTTGCATGTGATTGTATATTACGCATATTTTAAAACAAATTGAAGAAGATTCTTACGGTAATAACTTTACGAGGCATAAGGAACTTTCCGCCATAACGAAAACTCCAACACTAAAAATGAAAGACAAATTTCAACTCTTAACATTGAAATGGATGAATGTCCCTTCTAACGATATATAGCATGCGTACTACTGGAATTAAAGTACCGAGGGTGGATTAATAATCTAAAATTATTTGTTCTTTTGTAACTTGGCATGCATTATAGGAAATTAGGAATCAGTGCAAATTTGACCATATCATCACACATCCATGAACAAAAAAAATGGAGTTTTTGGCACGTATAAGGTGATGTTGTCAGTAGAGATTCTAAGGCCCAGTTACACGATACCGGATTCGCATCGGAGCGACATCAAATTTTACAGTTTCAAGTGGAGTTTAGCACTCACAATTATGAAAATATAACAGAATTAGTCAAAAATTTCAAATATGAAAAGTTGTAAGAGGCCGAAAAGCATCTTTGAGTTGATCATCGCTCGACTGCTCCGATGCGAATTCGCCGCGGTATCGTGTAAAGGAAGGTTTCCATTGCAGTCGCTTTGCCCGCGAGGGCGGAGCGGGCTTTGAAAATCTGCTCACGCGGGCGTGACGGGCGTCAAAAATAATTAACGCTTCGCCCGCGCGGGCAAAACGAACGTTAATGGAAAACGGCCTTAGTAACTGTAACCTAAATAACGTTTTAGACAGTGTGGATTTTAACTGATTTCACGTGGCCATGGGTCTTCTGACAAAAGTCCGCTCAAGTGTGCATGTTGCTCGGACATTGGATAATATATAAATATATAATGCTCGACCAGTTTTTCAATATTTACATTGATCGGTCGCGCTGATCATCATTAGTAACCAGTCCCAACGATCCATGCAACCGAAAATTTCATCTTTTGTTGCCCGTCACAGCGAAGCCTACAGTAATTAGCCATTTCCCAAAGTCCTCACTAGGGTTTATTCGCGCAAATCCCATATTGGAGGGACAAGAAATATGGCAGCACACATTTAAATTAAATGTTTAATGTAAAAAGGAGATATTTCATTTTTGGTCGTCTGAAAAGTTGATTTTGATAGTAAATACTTCTACTCTTTCACATATTTGACGCCTGTGACCATATATTTTGTCCCTCAAAACGATCCCATAATGCACTGTGATCTCGTTTGGGAAAACTGCTAACTGTTAAATCTTGTCTCTTGTTTTTCTCACATATTAGCCATTCCGAAGTTGATGAGAGGACTGGGGACGAGTGTTAAAAAGTGCCCAAATTAAGGAAATTAATGAACTAAATCACTAAAAAGACCACCTCAAAATTAGTAAGTATACAAAGTTTGAAGACGTTTACATGAATACCCTTCGAATAATAAGCTTTCGAAAATTATGAAATTACTGATTAAAAGGACGCGCGTCCCTAGAACAAAAATTATAATTATACATTTCATAGTAAATATTGGATTTTCGAAAGCTTATTATTCGAAGGATATTCATGTAAACGTCTTCAAACTTTGTATACTTACTAATTTTGAGGTGGTCTTTTTAGTGATTTGGTTCATTTCTTAATTTGGCCACTTTT
Source organism: Paramuricea clavata (assembly GCA_902702795.2). NCBI lineage: Eukaryota > Metazoa > Cnidaria > Anthozoa > Malacalcyonacea > Plexauridae > Paramuricea > Paramuricea clavata. Next base: position 6,511 of record CACRXK020003053.1, on the reverse strand, counting down.
TAACACTCGTCCCCAGTCCACTCATCAACTTCGGAATGGCTAATTGAGTTCAAGATGCAACTTCTATCTGGAGTTTGTTTCATACCAAGTTTTACCAAGTATACATAGGGTTGTATATAGTTTAGGTTATAACCAGGTTGTAATAAATTAATTATATACAGTTTTAACGTACTTACAGTAATATTTTCATCTCCTGCCGTTATTACTTCGTGAGTTGAATTGTTGTACACGGCACTAGATTAAAAAGTACAAGGAAAAAAATTAAAAGAAAAAGTTTAAAATCAAAGCAAGTTTAAATTCGCTAGCATGACGTGTTGTTGTTTTTTCAATTTTCAACCTGTACATAAACATCACTCAAAAGTAAGCGGCGGAATTAACTGCAGAGGTGCCTAAAAGTTACCTTGAATTTGTACTCGAGTAAAACTAGAAGTAATTAACAATAAAACGACTTGAGTAAGAGTAACAAGTACTGGAAGCAAAACGTACTTAAGTAAAAAGTACAAAGTATCCTTAAAAAATACCTGAAGTACAAAGTCAGAGTAAAAGTAGCTATTGTATGGGGGGGACTTTTCCAATAGATTAAGATACAAAAGACACGAAACAGCACACGCATTATATGCGTGCACCGAATATACAATACATGGCATGGTTTACTTTCCAGAACCCGTTGAAGATGTAAGAAATACATTAAATAAATAATGCTTATAAGTAAGTCACAAACGAGAGATCCCAGACGCATGTAGAGGTCCTATTACCAATCCAAAAATTAAAATAAATCAGAAATAAATCACTTAAAATTAAAATTAAACAAAAGTTACAAAGTAACGAAATACTTCGCCACAAAATGAAAATAACGAGGTAAAACGTTACTTCTTAAAATGACTTCGTTCCAAGTAAAAGTACTGCAGAAAAAGTTTACTTTGTTACATGCTGACTTCTCAAAAATTGTACTTAAGTACAGTAACGAATAGCCTCTAGAGGCGTCTGTATTCGCAGGCTAAGTAACGAAGTACATTTACTTCGTTACTTGACACCACTGATTAACTGCTTGGACTGTATGATTGTGTTGATGTGAAGTTAGGTTTATTGATGTGCGAAAAAAACGTGGCCAAGTATGACTGCTCATCAATACAACGTGACGTTTGTCGCAAAAAATCTGCACAGACTATAAATGTTACGGATGAAAAATGGAGGGAGATGTTTATGTTTTCATACTGCATTAAAGTAGAATGCGCAATATACGGGAAATATGAAGATCTAAAGCGCGACAGCCCTGACGGCATAGTACAAAAAAGTCAATGCAAGACAAAAACTGCAAGAGGATCGAAACAGATGGTATTGAAGAAATTAAGATTGATTTAATTTGCTTTGATTAATTTTTTTGAATTGTTTCAGTACATTGTGTCATCCATAATGGCATGCGTCACGTTAGAACAGCAGATAAATCTGAAATACATAGGTGTAAAATTGCGGGACCTCGTCATTAATTAAAAATCAAAACGGTTTGTGGGACGAGGCAACCCGCCATAGGTGACTGAAGTCCCCCCTCCCCAAATAAAACAAAAAACTACCTGCATGGATTCCAAATTTTCAAGTTTATAAAAATTGGCAAATTTAGAGAAAACATTCAGGAAAGCAGCATGATGTGTAATATTAAAAATATCAAGTAGGATATATATTAGGTCAATTCCCCCCCCCCCCCATTCCCCCATCGCCAACATTTCTGGGGGAACTATTTATGTGAACATTTCCAGACAATTTATGGAAATTAGCCCCGCTCCAAATTAAAAACTGTTCCGCCGCCGTTGACGCAACCATATACTACTAGGCAGTGTCATTTTGTTGTTATTGTTTGCCTTCAGCAATGAGCATTAATTCCTGTCAGACCTGTCTACTAAATGAAATTAGGGCAGCTTAATATTGAAATATTCAAATAATAAAGAACACAGGAATAGACCTACCAATGAATAACTGCCACAGACTGGGATGTACTAACTGGTTTAAATGATTCATTCATCAACTACATACAAAAGCAAAGAAAAGTTATAATACACAGGAAACAAAAGTAGATACTACAATCACAAGAATAAGAAGGTACAGCAGAAGTGTAACTCGAGTCGGTTCCCTTATTGTTTTACGTCCACGAAAATTTTAACTTGCTCACGCCATCCTGGCTAGTACAACCGGAAGTTTTTATCAGGTTTTGGTAGGTGCAAAGTGCCGGTTGTACTAGCCAGGATGGCGTGATTGTAAAAACGTGGACAAATAGTTGCTTGAGTTACACTTCTGCTGTACCTTCTTATTCTGTGCTACAATATTGGATTAAACTATTGCATTTTAAGGTGGCTCAATACAGTTTTTAAAAAAATGGAAAATTCATGATTTAGATGCGTATTTTTGGACAATTATTACTTGTTGATAAACAAAAGGTACCTTACTTATATAAAACAACATCTAAAGAGTTTGCATTTTTTTAAAAATTTACGTAACTGCCGTTGCTATGGCAACAATAACGTTTCAGATGGTGGATATTTTGGCTTTAAAGTAATTTAACTCGTAACCGACATCAGTGACCCCCAAATTTTATTTTAAAAAATGATTTCTCTTAGTTTTATCAATTATTTTGACAATTTAAAAAATATTCTGCGGAGTCGAAATTTTTAAAATTACGTAAAGGTGATTATTCATAATTTTTTTTTGGCTCAACAGAATTTTTTTAAATTGTTAAGATAACTGATTATACTAAGAGAAATCATTTTTTTAAATAAAATTTGGGGGTCACCGATGTCGTTTACGAGTTAAATGGCTTTAAAGCCAACTAATACAGGTATCTGCCATTTTGAAACGTCATTGTTGCCATAGCAACAGCAGTGACGTAACTTTTGTGCAAAAATTCAAACTCTTTAGATGTTGTTTTATATAAGTAATGTACTTTTTGTTTATCAACAAGTAATAATTGTCCAAAAATACGCATCTAAATCGTGAATTTTCCATTTTTTAAAAAACAGTGTATTGAGCCACCTTAATATTTCATTAATAATTAAGTAACACCAAGAATGGCATGTGTCAACTTTATAAGGTTGTGGGGGAAACGTAGGTATGACCATTCAATTTCATGTCCTAAATATAGTTGGGTGCGGGCCTTAATTCTCACAGGAAACCTCTTGGGATCTGCCTGGACCATGCAGCCTTGTATCACACCACCTAGAGAACTCATTCTAACAGCTAGAATATAAATATATATATATAATCCAGTGTTGTGTCATAAATTTGAACTGTGATTCCTATTGTATACTTAGTGTATTTAATTATTATAATCTTATGACAGTTTTACTCAGGACTTTTGCTAAATGGCTGTAATTATAATAGATCTCACCAAACTGCATGTGGCATATTGCAGCAAAAATTTATATCGCCATCTAGCCTGCGGACAGGCTCTCAAGGTGAAATGAGAGCCTGCACTGATGATATACAATTTTGAATATCTGCCCCGTAACGTTCATTTTCCAAATATGGAATGTCTATCCTTATATGGTGTTGTTTACAACTTTCGTGGAAACTAAATTTAGACCGTGCAAGTTTGCTTGACAAATTTGATATATAGAGCTCAGCGGAAACATATAAATTATAGCATCTGACCAATGAGAATTTTGCATCACGATTTGAGATGCAGATATTGAAATTCATTAGTCATCGATGCAGGCTCTCATTTCACCTTGAGAGCCTGTTCGCAGGCTAATCGCCATCACACCCACAAATGTCTGTGGCCCACTCCTACATATTTTTGCAAGTTAGCAATTCTAATTTTAAATAGCCAATCCAGTTCCTGGTAACAATTACTATAAACCTTTGATTGGCAGTTTAAAACTAGAATTGCAAACATTTCAAAATTATGTGGGTGTGGCTATAGACATTTGTGGGAGTGGTAGTGATATGAATTTTTGATACGACACCACAGTTCGGCGAGATCCATAAAAGATGTTTCATTGGGAAGGGTGTTTGAATCAACCTATACTCTGGTCCACTATAGCTTGATTCTGCTGTTATATTGAAACCCTGGTTGTACTGTACAGTTGTACAGTACTACAGTACTGCTTGATTTAAGGGTTGGGCCATCACATGACCAGGTCCTGCAAATTCCCCACACATGATAGTTGTATACTACCTTTAACTTATCGCTATCACCCCAACAAATGCATTGTTTTGACTTTGTTGAAAAAATCATCCCTGTGTAACATTCATCTGACTTGATTCGTTTGACCTTCCCATTTGTAGTGGCAACTGTAATCTTGCCTTCGTTGTTCAATGTAGCGTAACAATCCAACGTAGAATTAAGTGCCACAAACTTTAACGTTTGTCCTGGTGGATTTTTAATGTTTATTTTGCCTTGACTCAGTTGACGATGCATTCCATGACTTATAACTTTTGGAAATGTATCAACATCTATTCCCTTAAGTTTTCCATTCTCTTCTTCTTCGTCTGTATTTATCAAGGACTTTAATAGTTTCCAATGTGAGCTAACTTTCCCAGGAGCTAGAGAAGTCAACGTGCCTGCCATAGTTGCCTTTATAGATTTTATATAATTATTATATATTAATATTTGTCCAAATCGCAATTCGTTGTTTGTCTACGCGCTTCAAAAAAGTTTCATTGCAGTAATGTAGATCCAAAGTTTTGCATTTTCTCCTTCAGGAACACTTACAGACGTTAGTTATATGGTTAAACAACCAAAACGTCGCACATCAAGTCAGATTTTCCTCCATGTTTTATTTTGACTTCAAACTTCAACTTTGTCGTCATGGTGATCGAAACAAAATCTTTGCCCAATTGATGACGGAGAGCCACCTAACATTGCTGACGTGGTAAGATTACTTCATGTAATATCAACATATTGGCACTGGCATTCTGGCAATAGCATAGCAAAATGGCAGAAGAAAAGAAGGGAGATAGTAGCGGTAGTTCCTCAGCTTTAAAAAATTTCCTGGCTGGTGGAGTTGGTGGAGTATGTCTTGTAGCTGCAGGCCATCCTTTGGACACTATCAAGGTTCGTTTCCATTGGAGAATCACGAGAATATTCGCATATTTGTTTTGACATATTTTCAATATGCGGGCCATTGTTGACGTAAATAAATCCGTATAAATTATGAAATATATGTACATAAACAACACTTATTTCAGCAAAAATGTTATGCAGCAAAGTGTTGTTTAATTCGAGCATTAGTTTCTTTCTCTACTTTTAGTTAAATGCTCGGTTAAAACTTAAATGTGTTTGTGAACATTTGTGTAGCTTTGAGTCCAAAGTCCAACCAGCCATAGTAATTTGATATTTTGATGTGTACTGTATTATTAATATTAATATGTTTCTAAGATTTTTTAAAAAGCTATTGTATCTTTTATATATATAAATATGTATTACATTTTCCATGTGCAAAATCATCCTTTTATTTATTTAGCTCAGCTTTTATAGTCGTGTGTGTATAATTATAATATTCATTTTGTTACATAATTATTGATATTTTATAGTTACATTCTGGCCATTATTTAATAGGCCAACTTATTCAGATTGGAAAATTCTAGTGCAGGGGTGATGAATGCACTGACACTTTTCCATCAGGCGTAAAAAAAAATACCTGTGGTTCCGGTTCCCGACCGACCCTACTTTTTTTCTGCCGACCCTATTATTTTTTCAACACGATTGACTGTGCGACCCTATTTTCTCCAGGTGGTTGCGGGCCGCTCATATAGCGTGCCAAAATGGCGTCTGTTGTCACACTAATTATTGAACCAATTGCCTAAATTCGTCCATAGGAAATAGGCATCTCTAGTTAATATTGATGTCGGGACTCTACTGCAAATCACCCAGCAAAAAAAAACCGCCAAAACCATGAAAAAAATATTTAAAAAAAAAAGTATTTCCGACCTACCGACCCTAATTTTTTCACGATATGAAACCGGAACCACAGGTACCCTGCCAGTACACTTTCAAGACAGGTTCATTTGGTTGCATAAGAGAAATTGTTAGTTTAATTTATTAACTTTGCCAGATAGTCTTAACAGTTACCGTCGATTGCAACTAAGCGGAAACACGTCATGAGAAAACGCGATCTAATCGGACATGAAACATAACATGTTTGGACTTCAAACTTTACATGATTTTGCTGGAAACATTTGACGGTTTACAATTATTTTTCCCGCGAAAACGTAACAAAGTTAGTACAAACATTGCAAACAATACTGAATTTGTCCACTATAAATGCAAAACTCAAAAATTTACAGCATGTTAGAACTTCACTAAGGCCTGTTTCATACGTTGAATTTAATTCAGACGAATTTAATCACGGATTTACTGTTTCCAAGCTAATCCCCGCCCAATATGAATGTGTTTCTAAATCTGGAATATTGACAGTTGACAGTTGAAACATAAATGTTTGCAGTAAAACATGTGATGTTTGAAGTCCAAACAAATCATGTTTGACAGCCAATTGGACGCGTTTTCTTATGACATGTTTCC